>VYZP01072126.1:6203-138013 GCA_013400635.1 Hypocryptadius cinnamomeus | reverse complement strand
TAAAAACCAAAACAAAACTACAAATCACATCCTGGAGAGAAAAACTCTAGTTGCACAGTCTATTTCTTGCCTGTCAGAGGATCTGGTTGGGGGCAGAGGGGAGGCAGGGCAATATAACAGTTCTTCAGAATCAAGTCTGCAGATAGCATAATGCAGTATTGCCTCTACCTGACCTATCTGGAAAAAGCAGGAGGTCATTTTAAATCCTCAGAATCATTTCAGATACTTGTACATTCCTCATAATGATCAGGTCTATAAGACTGGTTATAAAGAGTGACTGCTCTATAAAATCCATGCACAACTTTGACCAACTATGCTCTGAAATACTAAGTTTTCTTTCTTTTTCATACAGCTACTGAACTACTGCTTATCTGCAGGACTGGAGAGGTGGAGGGATTCACCTTGGAAATGTTTTCTTTTTGAGGGACAAAGGAGTTCCAAACATTCAAATATTTAGAATCTACAACTTCGTTTCCAAATATATGCTCACCAAACAAAAGAGAAAAGTCAATCATAACATATGACTGATAAACAACCTTAAATGCTTCTTCTTCCATCCTATTTCTTTATGGAAAAAAATATTAAATAGTAAAAACAAGGTTATGACACACAGCAATGAAACCCAGGAAATTCAAAACTGACGGCTGTTGAAATATCTGTCTCAAGTTAATTCCACTCCTCTTCCTGTTTTCTATACATGCACCATGGGACTGGCAATGTCAGCCTCAACCAAGCTTCCTGGCTCGGGTCCCAGCCGGTGTAACTTGGAAGTCACGTAAGCATAGGTCACCCTGCCTGTCCTCATGGTGCTCCTCTCGATCCTCCTTCCGACGACAATTGTTCCCTCAGACTTCTCCCTGCAAGTCTTCTCTCTGATAACCCCATCACCTTCTGTCAACAGCTGACTTGTAAATTCATCAGCAGTGCAAAGGTTACTGCTGCTTTCCCAACCCTCTTCCCTTTTCCCATCACTAGCACCGTCCTCTTATTCTGCTGATCCTGAGCAGCCCCAGACCCCCCTGCCACAGCCCCTACACCCAGCTTGCCTTCACTCTTGCAGCTGAACCCCCAGGGATGAAGCCTCATGGCTTTGCCAGCTTCCTTCCCTGAACTTGTAAGGTTTCCATCCACCAATCCAATCTTCCTGCTTTTCAGTTTTCACTGTTTTCTACTTCCTACTGAAGCTACTCTCCTTTCCTACCCCTTTTTCCCAAGCCACCTGCATAAGGATCCCAGACAGGCAGGATTTCATATTCACAGAATCACAGAACAGTCTAGGTTGGAAGGGGTCCTAAAGGTCATCTAGTTCCAACCCCCATGCCATGGGCAGGGACACATTCCACTATAAGGTGGACACCATGCACGTTCCACAACACCTTCACTTTATGCAGGTTTGAGTAGCTTTCTCATCCCTTCCCCTTCTTCCATCACATTTGTTTTTAAGAAGGTGGACCAAGATCATCACACCCTAGTAATTCCCCATCTGCTTCTTTTCTCCAATTCCTCAAAAGGCTAGGACACATACAGCCCAGAGATAAAGAGGGAGGAATTGACGCCACAGCACCAGCTGGCTCTAACAGTAAGGAGAATGGCTTAAAGCCTCTCCCAAGCTGTCTCCTTCCAGACTAGGAGGAATGAAGGTCCTCCCTAGGTTTTGGGATGAGCACTTTTCCCTCCTCTAACTTCTTTTTGATTCCCCTGATGAATGAATATCATCAAAACCAAACTTTCCTTACTTAGCAGCATCAGCAGTCACATCAAGACCCATTTGATTAGAACTAAAAAGTTTCTCCTTACTCACTGGATTAATGATTTCATAGAAACTCTTAGCAGGGGAACTCCTGAAGAAAAGCGTGGGTGTTTAGTATTTCTCTGTTAGTTTGCTTGTGTAAACAATTTGTTTTTTCTCTCCTGGGACACTGCGTTTTGAAATAGGCTTTTTAGAAGGCAATAAACCTCATTTGCTGAAATGGTGAAACTGGGTTCAAGTACTGCCAAAAGCAGAGCATTCCAAACACATTGGTGACTCCACATATTTACTGTACTGGGGGTTACATTATGCACATAGATCAGTCAGTCTGTTGGTGTCACTTTTTTTCTTTCAGATCTCAACCAAATGCAATCAAACCTAGAAAGTAAGGCAGCAGTCAGGTGACAGGCTGTTTCCTAGGGTTTAATTCTTGCTGACACACTGGTACCAAAAGATTCCCATGACTGCCGGCAACACACATTGGCAACCGTTGTGTATGGGGAGCTCAGACTAAGCGTACTGAGATACACATTTACTCAGTCCTTTTAAAAATGAAAAATTAAATTAACAGTTAGTAAATTCCATCACTGTCATTCTGCAGATAATAAAGAGGAAGCTGCCAATAGGTGAAAATACTTCTTAGGTTACATAACACAGTTTCAAGACTTAACATGGCATTAGTTTATTGCTTCTACATGTGGTGCCAGTTATTTTTATGCAGCTTGTCTGTATAAATTCAACAACTTCCAAGTCTATCAACCACTCTTAAAATAAACCCCAACAAGTCCATTTCTGTCTTCTGTACCTCAGCTATGACGTATCCCCTGTACAAACACGAACCCATGTCCCTGGGGAGTCACAAATCTCTCAAGTAACTTGACCTGCTGTGACTGAGCTAGGGGAACTCAATCCAGCCCTAAAATTAATCTTTTTGTTCCCAGTCAGTCTGCCTTTGTTCCAAAACCACAGCACCAAAGAGCAAATCAAGGAGAAAACAAACATCTTCCACAGTTTGTGGACCATGACCTCAAGTGGCCAGGACTGCTGTCCTGCATCTCTTCCTACTTCAAAGTTCTATTCCTGCCTACTGGAGAAGGTGAACATGAACAATGCCCAGCAAGGAGCTGGCATCAGCTTCCCCCTCTGCTCTGTCCATCCTGCCAACGATGCCTTAGCCTAAGCTTCCTACCACTGCTTCTGTGTACAGCAAACACTGGCTACCCCATGCTACTAGCAGTGTGGAATTCTGCAGCAGGAGTTACTTGCTTGAAACCTGCATGTTCAATGAACTTCTGGCACTTTCTGCTTGATCAGAAATAGATTCCAAGCCCAGCAGCACCTTCAAACAACTGTCATGCCTCTTAGCACCTTGCCACACAAAAGCATCTCTCTCAAATCTCCTAAAACACACAGTAAATCCACACAGAAACATTGCAAAAACACATTTCACACCTACATGCGAATTACGCAATCACATTCACGCCTGGAAAAGTAACAGTTCAATTTACCATTCTACAACCACCAAGGCTGTAAGGTAAGAAACTCTCTGTAAGAAATTACAATTTTGCCAACTGCCCCAGACATTTACAGGCAGCCTTGGAAGACCTGACCTTTAAGTGATGACCATCCTACGTGCAGTTTGGAGTTAGCCTACCCTTACACACCACAGGCTCAGGGACATAATGGCAAGGACTCTGTGGCACAGGTGCTTTGCTGAAACGGACCTGTAAGAGGAAGATCTAAGCCTTGCTGTGGTGAATGACTATTTGAAAGGCAGGGAAAAGAGCATAGCCTAGAAATGGGTTTAAACAGCCAAGCAAATGACCATGTTGCCTTCAGTTAAAAGCTGGCTAGCTTTAGACAAAAGCCTTTCAACTGACAACCAGGTGTCTGTGCTGGCCACCAGACAGTGGATGAACAGAAGGAAAGGATTCCATAAAATGCTGAAAGAGTCACCTTGCAGGCGTCATACACAATCAACTCTGCCAAAACTTTACATGAGCTACTCTTCTTTGGGGTTTGTACATTCAGACTAAAAAGGTGAGTACTACAGATGTCAGAGACCATGTATCCAACCTGTGAGAGACAAGACCTGGTGTTTCATCTTTGTCTAGACCTCTCCCTAGTTTCCAGAGTTAAACATGGTCTGTTGGCCTGAATTAGTGCTACTTTAAGAAAATGCATCAACCAGGAAAAGCATGAACAGAAAAGAACTAATGGACCATTCATAGCTAAAATATAGCATGTAAACACTCTGCTGGATGGAAAGCTTACTGGCAAATGAGCTGAACCTACAATCTACCTTCTTAAAATTTCTTTTCCTTCTAATGCACCAGATTTCAACAAAATGTTCCAAAGGAAGGTTTCCACTAGCAAAATAAAGGCTGTCTTGCCATTCTGTAGGGCCCAAGGGCATGCCCTGCCTTGACACAGGGCAAATGCCTGTAACCAGCATTACAGTCTGATCCCATACAGCAAAGGAAGTATACCCACGGACAGAACTGTGCAGGGAACACAACACCCATCCACATGTGGGAACTGGAAGGCCCAGAAACAAAAACCCCAACAGTCTTCTCATCATGACTGGTGCATTGATCCTAGCAGCAGCTTTAACCAAACTGAACACAGGCCTTTGTGAAGGAAAAGGTGGTATGAAACAACGTCTTGATATTGAGACTACTTTCTTCAATTCACTGCTTCCACATTATGGTCTCAATCCAGCAATCCTCAGTTAAACATACTACCCAGCTAACACCAAGGCCCAAGACTTTCTTAATTTTACATTCTGTACTCCTGTGATGCAGCCAGGAACATTACTGAGATTATGTGAGCTAACATTCTTCTAGTCATGATTAGAATATTGACAGTAACTACTGAAAAACAACTCTGTATGTTCTTAGAGCACATAAAACAATGAAAAGCAACACACAGAGCATCAGTGGAACTGCCACACTATTATGCACTCCTTGCCCTGAATAAACCTTAATTAAAAGGTTGAATTTAGACATAGCTCTCAGGGTGCCATACTAAAAAGGAGAAAAAAAGCAGCTGCCTCCTCTGGCTCACTGTGGAGTAGTGAAAGCCATGGTTCTCTGTAACACAGCAAACAGAAGGCCACCAGCAGCCCAGGAAAGTGCCCAGTGTGTCTGCCCAGAGAGTAAACCACTCAGCAAGGATCAAATCACACAGGATCCAGCTAAAACATTTCTCTGGCTTCCAGAGCTGTTGTAAACCACATGGAAATACACCATAGCTATCACAGTGTATCACCATAAGTGATAGCTAACATATGCCCAGGCGTTCATGAAATACCAAGGGATGAAAAAATATTTTCCCTATAAACATCAAAAAATGAACCTGCACTATAAGAAACCAAATATTTACTTTGGCAGATCATCATCTTCTAGCAAAAAATTTGCAATAAAGGTGAACATTTAAAGAGACATACTGCAAAACAGATGCTGAAAATATCTTTGTAGGGCTTCCTGCCAAAGTGGAGGAGCTATGCATCTATCAGTGTAACAGACATGAACCAAGAATTTTTATGGAACCACTGAATAGAAACTTCGAACTATCCAAAGGAAAGCCGGCTGCTCGCTTGATGTTGAACTCATTTTTCCCTCTACTAAAAATTCCAAGCACTACAGTTTGCAGAGGATATACTACATAAATGAAAAACACCAACACAAGTTAGAACTGAGCCTTACTACCTAACTCCTCAAATATAATTTCTTAAAGTTTCAGTTACTTAAAAGCAGTTTACAAAGACTTCACCAGCAATTCCCAGCTCACATTCAGAGAAACACTTCAGGATGAGTTTTACTGCACCTACTATTTAAGTCAATCAAGTTCAAGTCCCCAGCACATTTTCTACTTCCACCTCCCAAAACCGAATTCTCATAAACTTCCAAAACAACCATCACTTTAACAGCTGTATCCAGATAAATCTAGTAAAACCAAAGTAAAAATTTAGGGATATGCTGTGGCACAGGTGCATACACAAGTTAAATAACCTAGAGCATCCTAAAGGTCCCTAGTCATGCATCCAGGCAGTTGTGGCCCTTAGCAAACACACCACAAGAACCCTGCTTCCTTCTCCTAAGCTATTCAGTGTGTCCAAAGTTTGATTTTTATTCTTGCGTTAACTACCAAGAATGCTGTGAGTAAATTATTCTTTTTTAAATCCCCAACTGTAGCTAAAATAGCTTATTACAACATTTACTGGGGGCTGACATTTCATAGCTGCCAATATCTAACTGCTTTTCGAAAAAAATTACAGTCTCAGCAAGTTATGCAGCATAAAGCATGCCAAGACCCCAGCTGGCACAAGGATGCATGTTTATCTTTCTGAAGGTTATGGTTTTGGTTTGTGGCTGCATTAAAAAAAAAAAAAAATCAGTTAAAAAACTTAACTTTTTTGCAAAAGACAGCGAGCAGTTTCCCACATAAGCCAGATCTAAAACTGGCAGCAGGCATCCCCAGGCCTAAGTACAGGTTTTTTTTCATTCCTGAGTTAAAACTATCACAAGGCTCACTGACAGAACCAGCACAAAGCTGGAGTACACAGCAGCACCTTGCCACACTGGCTCAGGCACACAGGTTAGGCTGGAACGCAACAGCTCGGAATTCCAACCACTGCTCCACACTGGAGAAACCCCCACCCCCACCCCCAGGGCAGCAAGATAAAAAAGGGTATTTGTAAACAGCATTTCCCCAGGCACTGGCTCCCTGCGCTGCTCTGATCACTCACTCAGATCTGCCTTCTTCCATCCCCATGTGCTCCACAGCTCCAAGATCTCACCTGAACCAGGGAGCCAGGTCAATGTTCCCCTTGCTTTCCACACATTTGTTCTCAAATGCATTTAAAGACATGTCTTGGCATGTGCTCAAAAATCTTCATCCATTAGGAGAAAATACTAAACAAAGGATTTAGAGGAAGACAAGGCTACAGATCCACAGTCAAGTTAAGAAGGGAATGTCAGCATATGCAACACACATCAAGCATGAAAGCAAAACCAGTAAGGTTCTGGGTTATTTTCATGCTGCAAGCATGTATGTTTCAACACAGTCAGCAATGAGGAGCCCTGGAGTTAATTCCTGGAAAGCACAGATTTCTATTTAGAAAATACAGAGTAGAAGCCAAAAACATAATTTTTATACAAAAAAAAAAAAGGCACAAAAGAACTATTTAAGAGTCAAAAAAGTATCTGGCTATTGTGGTCTTTTTCTTTTCCTGTACAAACCACTTGTGAGACCTTGTTTAGAGCACTGTGTTTAGTTCTGGGCATCTGGCCAGATGACATTCACATTCTGGAGCTGGTGAAGTGAGGAAAAAGAATAGTTTTGGGTTTTTTTTGAGAAAAGTCCCTCATGAAAAAGTTGTGTCTGCATCTAAGCATGCATACATGAGACTGTGGAGGTGACTTAACATCTCTCACCAGAGTCAACCTGCAGTGCTCTGCCAGTTGTAAAGGAGCAACAGCAATTTGCAGCAAAAGATTTCTCCTTTTGTTTCTGAGTACCATACAAAATGATCCAGTGCTTTCAGACTTTTCAAGACTCAAAAGGCAACACCTGCTTATGTGCAAAGCAGGGCTTCTACTCTTCAAAGACAAGTTACAGATAAGACATCTTCCAAGAACATTCATTTACAAGACTATCTTGAAATCCCTGTTCCAAGATCAGGAGGAAAAATGTAATTTTCTCATCCTACCCTCGCATTATACAGTGTGCACAGACCACAATCCTCCCCGGTGCAGCATCATTACCTGTTTTCTCACACAACACCCAACACAAACAGGTGCACTAATTCCAAACAGTATAATGACAATTACATACTACAAAATACTGTTATTCCTGCCAGAGAACTGGTAGGACTCCAGGAAGTTCCTTTTGCTATTTTCACTGTATCATGGTGATATCTTCATACTCCTCTCCCATATTTACGCTGATAGCAGAATCCTTACCAGCTCCAAAGGAAACAGTACAGCATTAACACACAACAATTTTCAACTCAGCTAATTGTTTAGATCAAAATTTCCAAAAAAAAAACCAGAATGAACCTAATGACAGAACATGACTGCAGCTCCACAATTTCTTTCCCCTTATGTGTAGTTTCACTCTGCTTATCTCAAGGTAGAAACATGGCTTTAGCCAACCCCAAAATTTTCAGTTTTACTTTAAAAAGTAAATAATGGGTTCTATGTATGCAGGCTCATAAAATCTACATAAGGCAACTAAACGTTACATGGATAAAGCCAAGCCCCTGGGCCTGATTCAGCATTCACAACAGCACAAATTCAGAAGCAACTTCCCTGAAGTCAATAAAGGATAAAACATACTGTCAGCAGAGGAGAACTAGGCCCACCCTCCTTTGACTAAAGAATGGACTTGACAAGCATAAGAGAACCTGGGAACGCTATGCTACACTACTATGCTTTTTGTTTTGCTGAAAACTTTAGGCAGCTGGAACAGGCAGCTACAAACACTACCATGCAGAGCCTCTTGGGCACAGAGCAGCAGCGTGCACTTTACCCACACTTTTCCCAGCAGCACAGCATTCGAATGACAAAAGGACGTGTGCTTCTGCACTGCACAAACCTCTGCCTCTGTCTCACAAGTCACATCATCAGCTGAGACAGGGGATGCTTTTTGGGGCAGAATGCCCAGCATGGAGGCAGCCATAGACTGCTGTGGTGTGCCTACAGGTCCTTCACCACGTGCCATTTCTGCAGCAGCCTTCTAGAACAAGGAGGCAGAGAAATGACTGTATGTGTTTGCCTCGGTAAACCTACAAAAAGGTCCTTGAAGCCAATTTAACACAGGCTGGGTTAAAGCACAGCATGTCTCCCCTGTCAGGCAAGGATCACACAGGATCCAAACCAAAAGCAGGATCAGTCCATGTACAAACTTCAGACTCTACAGCCAAGAACGGGAAGCAGCAGCAGCAGCTGCCCTTCCACAAACAAACCATGTCATGACTCACAGCAGCTGAGACAAAGAAAATTCCATGTCCCTGACAGCTCTTTCTCCTTGTCCTGCTCTAGCTGCAAATGCTCAGGGCTCCTGAATACGTATGGTAAGGTGAACCAGAGCACCTCAGCACTGGCTAACTGCAGGTGGTAGAGTATCAGTACCAGTAATATCCACAGTAGTCCTACTCTGGATCAGAAGCACCATACATGCTAAGAAGCATCCATGACCTCCTTTGCAGCTGCCAGTAATGTGCTCCATGAGAAGACACAGGATAACTGTATTGCATTAAGTGTCTTGATGTAGCATTTAATGTGTCAGGAGAAATTTTTTTTCAGTGTTCTGAAGTAAGACATGTATTAGAAAACTAGAGCCTCATATCCATCTAATTCATACTAAAACATCTCTGTGTTTTGCTACAGAATCATTCAATGTAACACAGGGTACTAATATTCAGGATACTGAATATTCAACTTCAAACTCCTCTCCTGATAGACATTACTGATTGAATAGTAAGTGATTCAAACAAAAAAAAGGTAACTGGCATGCTTGACTCTGCCTAGCATTGTCTCCACAGCAACTCTTCTACGTAAAGCCTCTTACTCTCGAGATCTGTATGGTATGACAAATATTTATTACAGCCACAGGCAAGAGCTACACAATCACAGAGCCTGCAATACATCTGACCACAGAACCAGTTTTCTGGGTGCTGTTCCACCAATGTTTGAAGTCACCATGCCTGCAAGATAAGAGCATGATTTTACTGTTTATCTCCTTTTTTCTCTTGATGCAGTCATCCTACAGTGATCCTTTCTTAGTGATCGTACAGAAACAATAAACTGTGGCTGTGGTTTAGTAGACATTAAGAAAAGACTTGACTCCATATCTACTTGATACAGTACTCCATCAATCTGCTGCTGATGATGGGAGCTGAACTACCTCACATTATTCTCTTACATAACAGCAGCTCTTTAATTGCTACAGTAACAGCACTGTTCTTTTCTTTCCAAGGCAGTAGGTCCCTTCTGCAAAATATTCAGTCACCCTACTGATCATTCAGTCTCTCAGTAGCCACTGCTTGAACTAGCTTTAAAAACAACTCAGAAATGCCCCAGTATTTAAGAAGAGCCTCTCCTGGTCCTGTCAGCCACACACCAGGACACCTGCCCAGCTGCTCACTCACCAAATGCCTCAGCAAGGGCGGGAGGAGGGGACACTGGAGCAGAATTTCACACAGACACCAGAACTACTTTCCTAGAGGCGCAGCGAGAGACACTGAGCTGGCTGGGAGTGACAGAGCCATCCACCACAGTTCACTCACAAGAGCCCCCCAAGACATTGTATCCAGTTGTGCCAGCAGCAAGGGCCGCCAACAGACCCCTGGCCAGCACAGCCTCATTCCATTTCCTTTTGCTGATCTAATTAAATAGTCAAGCCCTAAGGAACAAATTGGTATTTTTGGAGCTAAACAAATCTGAAACTAATGAACTTTAATATAAATCTGGCCTGAGGAAAGTCAAGAGCTCGGTTGCATGGCTATACTGGCATACTTTTACCACAACAAAACACAGAATTACTCATGGAACCGGTGCAGACACGGCTGAATTGAACACAGAGCTGCTGTAGAGCAGCAGAGTCACAGCTGTTGAGCCCTTGCCTTTCCAAGCACTGCCCCATCAGCCTTCCAGCCCCCGCCCAGCAAACACACACCTCTTCAGGTACCATCAACTCCACTCACCCAACCAGTTCCTCACCTGTCACCCCAAGCTATCCTCTGAGGGAGAAAGGGCTTCGGCCACCACTGTCCTGTTCACCCCCGGGGCGTCTGCTGGCACGCAAATACCTGGTGGAAATTCTGCTCTGCTCACTCCTCATCCACTCAGCTGGGCTGGCAAAGGCACATAAAGACATTTCTTATTTAATAGGGCTGAAAAGTTACACTTCGGGAAATCAGCAAATAAAACAAATGAGAGGACAGTAGCCTGAAAAGATGGGAAGACGAGCTCACAGAGGATAATACACCGTCTGCTTTTCTACATCTACCAAATCACACCTGCGCGATCTAAAACGAACTTTTGACATAATATTTACAAGGAAACACTTCAGAAGAGGATGCAGCCAGATATACACCGCATCCCCGTGTTTTAGGCCCCAGGAGCCCACGTTCTAGCCAGCAAAGGGAGCAGATGCCCGCACTGAGGACTCCTCGCGGAGCAGGGGCTGGACTCCTGCCCACGGCGGGCGCTGCCGCGGCCGTGCCAGGGCCGGGATCGCACCGCACCGCGCTCCCCTCACGCGAGTCCGGGACACCCGAGGGGACAGCGAGGCGGCGGGACGGACACCAGCAAGGTCCCGCGGGGACCGGCCCGACCCGGCCGCCCTCGGCCGGGAAAGGGGCAGAGTCTGCTGAGAGCAAGGCGAGGACAACGCTGCCCCGCAGCACCGGCGGCTGCAGGGGCTCGGCTGGGCCCGGCCCTCCCGCTCCCGCGGCGCTTTCGCGGGGGCGGTTTCGATCGGGCTCCGCGAACCGCACGGGCGGCCGCGACCCCCGCNGGCCGGGCAGAGCCCCTCAGGGCACCGGGGACGCGCCGGGCACGGAGCCGGGCGGACTCCGCGCCTTAGCGCGCCGGCACCTGCTCGTGGGGCAGGGTGGCCTCACAGACGTCCCCAAGTCGCCAGGACCCGTGCGATGGGCGCAGTTCTCCGACTTGGGCCAAAGGAACTGGTTAAGATCATTCGCAGCCTCGATGCTATTAGTGTATTTTCCACAGCTCATTCCAGGATGCGTTTCAGTGCAAGTTATCTCAATAACAAAACAATTAGAGCAACATTTCCCTTCCATTCTGGCAGCTACCAGCAGTGCCCATTAAGAATGCCAGTGACCACAGTGAGGAGCAGCTGATGCGTCAAGCCTGGTTACAAACACGTTCACAGACACACCACAGTGGCAAAATCTGCTTAAAAGGGGGTATAAACAATTCCAAAACAGACCATTAAAATGAAAGATGGATGCTTACCTAGCTCTGAGGAGGCAGGACAAAGGAAGGCTGTCTCATGTCCAAGAGGGTGATTTTAATATTAATCCATGGTTTCTGTGAAAGCTCCCGTTTATCTTCAGGCCCAAGAGCCCTGGTTGGCCCCACTGAGCAGCTCCTGTTGCTGCAGCTTCCATGCAACTTGAGAGAGGCATGAACTCTGGCATGAGCTGGAGCAGTCCTGCTTGGCAGTTGTGGCAACAGTGGTGAGTTCTACAAGGTGCCTCCAGGGCCACTGGCAATGGCTCCACCTGCACGAATACCACACAGAACTGGGACGTTAAAATGCATTTATTACGAACTATATTGTGACTGAGTTTTCAGTCCAATGGGAGCTGCTGGTGTTTGTTCAGGAGCCTAGAACACTGGAATGAAGTCCGGCTTTGCAGTGCCTGGTTTGGTAGAGCCATCAGAGCCCTTGGCTACCCTTTTACAGAGAGAAAGTGAGACAGTGCTGCTCCCCTCTCCCTGCCAAACATTTGAGAGCAGTGAGGTGAACTGCCAGCCACAGAGGAAAACAAGAGCAGAAAAGGCAGTAAACAAGAGGCAGGTTAGGACATAGCAAGCCCCGCCAAACTGGAGCAGAATTGAGCTCTAAGACCTGGAGAAAATTCACTGGAAAAGCCTCTGCCTTTGAAGACTCTGAGATACAGCGTGAAGTTTCATGGCTTGTGTTTCTTATTTATCCCTGAGACCCCTCCCCTCAATCCAGCTGTGAGATGGGCTCGGCATGGTTTCCTATGCATACGGTAAGCTTGCAGAACAGCAGGGTTTGGGGTTTTTTTTCCAAGCCTTGAACAGCTGGGCTGTATTTCCCATCATATGGGTGTGGGTCAGAGATCAGTTTGTAGGCAGAAGGATTTAAGGTGGGATGCCCCTGAGCACCTGACTAGTCTGGACAAGACTGGCATACAGCCTTCCCCAAGCTGCTGCTCTGCTCTGCTCTGTTACAAACCATGGAGAGGTGAGGGAAGCATTCCCGTGGAATTTGGGGTTGACTGGGCCAGGGCAGTATGTATTTCAGCTATAAAAATCATGTCCCAAGTTCAAAGGAAAAGCATGTTACCAGGATGGATCTCCAGTGTCCTGAGAAGACGCCACAGGGATAGAACACAGACTTGCTTATCTATTGTCACACGGTGGCAGCTGCAACAAGGAGCAGAAACTGTTAATTCCTTTGGCTAGCTTCTCTCTTGGCAGCCAAGATTCCTGCATCAAGACACTTTGCTCTTGCTCTGGCTCCTGCCCTAGACGCCTGTCACACTGCTGTGAGCTCTGTGGGAATGAGAAGAGAAACCACAGCCCAGGAAAAGACAGAGGAGTCACTTGGATCTCTCTCCTGTGAGCTGAACACGTTGCTGCTGCACCACAGGAACAACTGTGCCATCTCCCAGCCATGGAGTGCATCCACCCCAGCCTCCACAACCAGGTCATGTCCACCAATGACTTCAGAGTGTCACCTGAAAACATGATGTGTATTTCATTTTATAGCATGTGACAGCTATTACTTCAGTGCATTCCAGATCTGGCCCTTGGCAGCATTATGTGTATTATACTTTCAGCTTCAAGCTGGATTTCTTGTTCTGATTTGCACTCAGCTGTTCCTTATAGCAAGAGAGGAGGGAGATGGGAATCAAACTGCATGAAGAAGGCACAGCAAAAACTGCTTAAGAGCAAAACAGTCCGAGATGTTTTGTTTAGTTTTCCTGATTACTTTTTCATACACTGTGAACATATCAAAGGGAACATAATTACACACATACAAAGAAAATAAGCCACCAAAAAACCCCACTAACCAACAAGTGAACAAAACCCCACAGAACTGAGCCAACTAGTTTTTCTGCAGGCCTAGTTTTTTGTAGCTAGGCTAGTTTTGGGATCCTGAGTTGTTCTGTGCTCTGTTCTGTTGCCCTGCAATGTACAGTGAGGCAGAATCTCTCCTTGTTCCACCTCTTCCCTTTCTCTCAGCCTTGTCCCATGAACGGACAAGGGATCTGGCCAACAGCTTTCCAACAGTCCCTCAGAGCAATACAGATCTCCATGGTGGGGTTCTGATGAGAGAGCTGACAACAGCTAAACTTCCTGACCAGCCAGGAAATGAAAAAGTGGAAAAGCTGCATTAATAGTATTTCCAGCTCAGCAGCACTTACTTTTAACCTACCCTCTCTTTAAATTTCAAGATTTTTTTGACAACAGCATTCAAACAAAATGTTTACTTATACAGGGATGTGCAAACACTTGGACATCTCAGTTCCCAGAGAAGGTGTGCAGGAGAAGCCCAAGATTCTCAGAAAGCCCCTGCAGAGTCAGAGCAACACAAAAACACCACACACATCTCTGAGCACTGTGGAAGGAGGATCTGAGGGCCATGGCATCTGATCCATCTCCTCACCAGCAACCTCACTAGCTCACTGAGCAAGAAGGGAGGTGCAACAATGAGCCTCCAGCGGCCAACGAAAGCTCATTCCAGCTGTGTATCTGCCAGAAGCTATTCCTTTCTCTATAGTCTGAGCCAAAGTAACATGACAGCAGTGATGAGACCTCTGTCAAGGGAGATGATGACTGCCAGACACTAGCTGTGAATAATCCTCAGGAACTTGGGAATGATCTGAGCTATATTCTGATCCCACTGCTGAACATGTATCTTTTTTTTGGGTGGCACAGTTTGGGTAGGAGAGAAGCAGTGTTGGGACCTGTGTTTGGGTAAGGACTTCCTCAGTGCACCCTAGTTCAGCATCCCTGATTCTGTCTCTGACCCACCAATGAAGCACAGCAACTTGAGTTGATCCAAGTTTGGACTTGGAAGTACCAGCTACTGAGTAAACCAGCCTCTGCCTTCACTATGGTGCGTGGAGTCCTGGCAAAAACCAGCATGTTTTCATCACCTTCAAAAAAACCAGGCTGATATTTCTAGTCTTTCTCTCATAGCTGTCTTAACTTGCAGGAAAGTAATGATTGTGATTCATCCTTTTATTTTACACTGAAGAGGGAAAAAGACTGTTTTTAGCCTGGCTTTAAAACTGTTTTCTAAATAAAGTCATCTGTGCTCTAGATCTCCAGTTACAGTGAGGAGTGACATACACCATACCAATTTATGGGACAACAGATCATTAGGGAGAACTGTGATGAACCAATTATTTGTCACTTCAGCATCATGTTTTGACAGTGCACTGTTTAACTACACCCTACAAAAATTTAATTACTAATGCACTTTATGCTTCTTAATTAATACTGTTAATATCTAATCCTTCCCCAGACTTGGAGTGCCCACTGACAATGCCGTTCTAAGGCAGCAGCAGGCATTTGCTTTATTACCTCTTGGCAGCCAAACCAGACCACTACGAACCTGGAGGAGAATCAGGCCTCCTCTATGCTCAGACAAGAGCAACAAGAATGCCCTTATTCCAGGGGAGGGGAAAGAATTCCTGCAGCTACATTAAAAGCCCTCATGTTTATTAGTGAAAGTACTAACATTTCCCAGTATGCTTTCAAATTGTAGTCAAGTATTTTGCCTTCGGTTTGGAGCTGCTTGTGAAAACAACAAAGTCATACAAAACCAGTAACTTGAGGATCATCAGCTGCAACTGTAACTCTCACAGAGGTATGCAGAAGCTGGCTGGTCTAGAACCTGGTGTGCAGCCTTGGGAGTTTGAACAATGTCCTGAGACTGGTTTGCGAGCTAAAGCACATGCTCTTCTCTAATGGGGAGCAAATTTGTGTATATAGAACAAAACCCATTGCAGAGATCAACAGTGTTTGTCTAAACTGCCACTAAATAATGCCACCATTCCCTAGAAATGCCAAGCATTATGAATTCAAATGGCAGGAAGCAAGAAGAAGAGATGGTACCTAAAATGTACTACCCGTGAGTCCAATTCATTAATCATTACTGCCACAGGCCTTCACAAAACCCAGCAGATTGTTACCTTGTATTTGGCACTTCATCTTCAGCCTGGAGAGAGCTGCATCAGCCAGGAGTGAGGACAGGCTGTGACCAGGCCAGGTTCTTGGGGTGTGTTCAGCCAACACAGACCAGCACTCTAGAGGCAGCTTGGTTTGAACAGGAGAGCCTCAGCAACACAGTAAATAGCTTTGAGTAAGGATGACAAGATCTGGCCTGTTAGGTTTAATATTTTAATCTACTGCCCAAGTGCACTGTGGCTCTAATCACAGCCTCGGCGGATTCCTCGAGTAGCTGAAGATTAGAGAGACCATCAATAATCCCTGCTGAGCTGCACGGATGAAAGCTACCAAGAGGATTTAAGGAGGAAATAAGGTATATCCAGAAATTCATTATGTTCCAGTTGAGACAAAACAATCCACTAATATCTGACAACTGTGCATAGTCCAGGAAACTGGAAACAGACATTGAAAATTAGCAAATTTCAACAGGCTTAATGCAGATGTGATGAACCAGTTATAAATATTCAATCCAGGAAGCTCTGTCACTAAGGATGGATAGCATTCCTGTTGGTAACTGTAAGGCTCTATGCCCTAGATGGCATTACTCTGCAACATTAGAAAATACACTTCTAAAATCCAAGGTCTCCCTGCAGTCAGCACCAAAGAATTTCAGGCAGAACAAGTGTTGATTTAAGTTCACACACAAAGGAGAGTTCTCTTTTTAAAATGTTACTTGTTTGAGACATTTGCATTGCAGCTGATATATTAATTATGCCACTTTTGATTTTCCCTGGTATTTTTAAAATGCTCACTTGTAAAATCTTGTGTGCACAGTTTGAAGTAGTTTCACTGCACCTGCTCTCTCCAGGCTGTGGCATTCAATTGTTTTTGTTTATTCTGTGCTACTCTTCTCTAGGATTCGCTTGGCACTGTAAAGAGAGTGCTGTTTGTTCCCCACAGTCAGAGGCTGAAGATCAGCCTCCTCCTCCTCTCTGAATGCTGCAGCCTGCTCAAGGCAGCTGGACAGGAAGTGGGCAGCAGCTCAGCTGTGCCCAGAGGGCTGATCACTGCTGCAGCAGGGAGGAAAACCACACAAAACCAACATACCTGCAGCTCATCCCAAGTCCCACGTCTCCACACTGCTCTCCCCAAGGCATGGCCACACGTTGCCTCTGCTTCAGCTTTCCAGCAAGCAGAGTGTCCTGGGAGCACCTGTGTGCATCCACCTCCCAGCACCAGGGATTGGGAGCTGCACTTCCAGGAGCTGTGCAGCTCAGCAGCAACCTGCAGGCTGCCCAGCTTTAGGCAGCAGAACAATTTGATTTTGGCACTAAAAGCTCTAACAATTAAAGCCCTTGCTTTCTAGGGTGTGGTTAGCATGTCTAGGATGTCCATGTCCTGGCATGCCTGTGCAAAGATGGGGAGAAGCCTCAGGTAGGAAGTCTCACCTGGAGCTGGGAGGTGTGCACGAGAGCTGTATGGAAATGGCCCAGCCTTCCTGCAGTGTAAAATCCCATTGCTTTGGGATGCCAAGCAGCCCCATGACCTGCCCAGCATGCACACACTCTTTCTGTTGGAATAAACAAGTCAAAATCAAGTGGGCAGAGCCTGGAGGGAGATTTTTATCTGCAGTTTATAGAGAACATATCTCTTATCTCTGCAAGTATTATTTCAAAGCAAATAACTTCTGGGGTGGTAAAGACACAAGTCAGGCCTCTGTAAAGCAAGCTAGAAGTGACCTCCAAAGAGGAAAAAAAAACAGATTTGTGCTCTAGTTTTGCATATTTAAGGTAGTCGTGTAGGAGAGGAGGGTTAGTTTCCTTTTAACCAGTTTGTAGTTTTGCTACGATGTTTTTTTTTGGTTTGTTTTTTTTTTCTGCACTAAGAATTCACAACTTTGCTTAGTCAGGGTTTGTGATGGTTGAAGAGTAACTGTAAAGGCAACACAGGAACAGCTTCTAAAGAAGCAGAAGTGAATACATGAATATGAATACATGAACACATGTTCATCCGTATCTACTCCACTGAAAGTAATGATGGCTGGCCTTCACACTCTGATTTTCCTAATTTCAATGAAAGTGGTTAAAAATTCAAATACTCATCTATCTCTGAAAACCAATCTCTAACTTTCTGGCTGTAAGCTACATAAAAATTTTCTGAAGTGAAGCACACAAGGCAGAATCAAGCACATTTGGCATATCATCATGGCATGGAGTAAGAAGTGAGAGTAACTTCAGAGACCAACAGCCAACTGGAGCTGCACCAAATTGTGACGAGAAGCAAGATTATCTTTGAACCAGAAAACCAGTCATGGGGAAATATCTAGAGAGATGGAGCATCTGTATGGATTCCAACATATGCTTTGGGTTGCAAGCACACAGAGATGGAAAGCAAACAATCACACCAACGGAAAATATTTTCAAGACAACCGCTGGGCTGGCACTGATCAAAGACATTTTCTGCATTAACATGAAAAGCTGCACCTCATCCCTGTGCTCATGGACAGAGGCGTAGGATCAGCATGTGTGCCTTTTCTGCACTGCAGGACTCTTCTGTACCTGGAAAGAGCTGTGGGTGTGTAAATAACCTGCCTAAGACACAGCACTGCTTCTTGGAGACATGGTGTGTACTTCAGAAGGAACAGATCCTTTTGTCAGAGGATGTTACAGACGTAAGTAAAGGTGGTTAAGGTGAGGGAGACACCCAGTTACACACCAAGATCTCATGCCCTTCCTTCAGGGAAAGTACAGTGGGAGAGGGAGGCTGCTAAGTGTCCCATGGGATGAGGTAGGAGGTACAAGCATCCTGTTATGAGGGCAGGCTGAGCTGGGGTGAGGGGGAACTGCAGCTCCCTAGCTGGTGCAGAGTAGAAAAGCAGCACAAGTATTTCCCTCTCAAAGCAGGGACTTCTGACCAGCCCTGCCGCACTCCAAGGGAAGCTGCCCGCCCCTCATTATTATTCCAAGCGTTACTGAAAACATTACTCCAGGAACTGCTTCTGAGGGAGGACTGGCTCTCATCACCACGGCTTCAATCGCTGAGCAGACACAGGCACGGGCTCCTCCAGCCGGGAGAGTGACAAGAGTGACAATCAACACCTGCTTCCCTTTGCTAGAAGAGATTTAACTAATGCCAGTGCAGTAATTTCAGAGCTGTACTGTTGTAAAAGAGCAGAATTTGACTCCTTATATAATAACACATGAAGTTCCCAGAGTGTTTGTGTCTGCACAGATTCCTACGTGTACTGGATGACTTCTAAAGGAGATGCTGTGGTGCACACACTTTTACAGCAAACACATTCAGTGGCACAGGTAATACAAGGTATAAAAACTCTCTTTTCTTCTTCCCTCACTCCCTAATCCAGTGCTCAGGTCAAATAAGGGGTATAAAGTACTCTCAAAATTAAGCCAAAAATTAATAAATCATTTGGATTGGAACCCAAAGGGGTGCTCTAGTCCTGTGTCCAAGCACACCCTGAAATGTTGAGTTAGTAAAAAGAGAGGATATTTTTATTGATAAACGTTATATTGTCTTAGTGTAGATGTCTGACACATTATTAAATCAATTGACAAAACATTTAAAGTAATTCATTTTGATAAAACTTTTTGATATTCCATAGACAATAGTGCTATGAATTTTGTTTATAGTATAACACATTAAAAACACAGAAATACAAGTTTCTAATTTCATAGGTTACCAGCAAACAGAGAAAAATGCATGCTTTCATTTCTGTTAGATTTTTAATTTACACAGGCAAGTGGAACAGCTATGCATAGAAGACTATTCTACAATAAGTTGTAAAACATACAGAAAGGCTGACCTTATAACACTTGTACAAGTATGACAAAACCATTGCAACTAATTTCAAAAGGTAACAAATGTTTTGTCTGTGGCTCCACCATTTTAACACTTTCAAGCTGACTTAATAGAAAGCTATTTTGAGTAGAATTATATTACTAGAAACCACTGCTTGTTTTGCTTTCTGGCTGGTCGGAAATGAACATACATTATATGTACATTTGCACTCAGTTCCACCTACATTTTCTTCCTTATGATGAGAAGCATCACAGAATTGCCCAGAGATAAGGGACCCAGACAGTGTCGTTTGATCCCCAATCAATCAGAAAGTGCTCCTATCAGTCACTTTTATTGCTGTGCTTCCTGCAGCTTGGATGCTGTGACTGTATCACAAAGCAGAGACCTCACCACGCCCATGATTCAGAGACTGGTACACTCTCAGCCCTCTGTTTTAGAACAAGCCACAGCAGGGAACACGTTCAGCAGCCTAAGGCTTCAGCAACAGTAAAAACCCAAATTTTCCATTATAGCTGTGTGAAATTATCAGATCTTGAACAACTGACTGCTGGCCCTGAAATGATTCAAACACCACCCTTCCCCCGTCCCAGGACAGAGTGCTGGCCCTGGGGCTGTCCCCACAGCCTTGGTGATGCCAGGCTGACTGTGGGTGCTGAGCCTGGCTGCCTTTGGCTTGGCACCCATGTACACACATCAGTTTGTGTTTGGCTTGGAAAAAACTCTGGAAGGGGCTAAAACTTGCACAGCATTCTAGAGGATTAACAGGTCTGTCTGCTCCCCTTTTTTTTCTCTGGAATCCTGATTTACCTGAGTCTCAACTCCCATTGCCAGGCCTGTGCTGGAGTGCTTGGCAGAAGTGCCCCTTCCGCTGCCTGTCACACACCCAGGAGAAGTGGCACTCCTACCCTCCCACACATCCCACTGGCTGAAGCTCTGATGAATGCACCAGCAAGAGGAACCCTCAAACCATTGCCAGACCTTGCCAGGAGGGTTCATATTGCACAGGACTTTGACAGACAGCAAAAAAAATAAAATAGAAAAAAACCAAACAAATCCCTCAAACTGTTACAAACATCTTCTGAGTAGTGTTTCAGTCTTGAAAGCAAAGATTGGATGCAAGGATGAAGGTAACATTCCATTAGTAATCTCACACAATACTGCCTGCATAGTAGGGATTCTCAGCTTTACAAGGGGGGGGCAGTGAAGTCAAACACACTGCTCCTCAAGGGAATGCTAACTAAAATTTATCCCTAAATCTTCCATGCACTGCAAAGTTCACTGCACACCAGAGAACTCTCAGGTACACAGACTGTGACTGGCACACATGTGCAGCCAGGGTAAGGGGTGGAGACATTGGGTTAGGCATCTCCCTTCTCCCTCAGAAAGGGACAAAGTACTTCTCACCCTTCCTGACCAAAGATCAAGAGTTGCAAATATCAAGTAGCATCCAGGAAAATCTTCATGTAAATGTGACCCCTGTGAAACTTGCCAGTATCTGAACTGCAGACAAATTTTTGTGATGCCATACTATTTTTGCCTGCACTTGCTCTCCATTGGTGCTGCATGATTACAGATTCCCACTGTGTCCTTTGCTCCTGGCATCCATTAAAAAAAATTACTTCAGAACGAAATTACTACACAAACATGTTTGCTTTGGCCTCTTTCAAAAACCTGCTGTGGTTCAATCTCTGTGCTTGCTCATTTCACCTATAAGCAATTTCACAAGGCAGTTCCATGATACAGAAATGCATGTTATGGTCAGAGGTCCTGACTGCAGTGAGAAACATGGGAGAAAAAGGTTGTTTCTTAGAACCAAGGATGAAAAACTCAGCTGAGCTGTACGCTTGACAGAATATGGGAGCTCATCTATGCAAAACTTGAACATTATTACAAACCTTCATGAAAGACTGAGGCTGTACTTTGTACAATCAGGCTTTATCTTCCCTTTTTTTTTTTTTCTTTCCTATCTAAAATTGCCCCATGTCTTTAAAAGATGGCAAAATAAAGTCCCCACCAATACATTGTCGGTAAAAAGACTCCACTGTTGCTGTTGTGTGTTCCCCCAGGAAGCCCTACTGTATTCCCACTGATAGTGATAATGTGATAGATTCTTCTACACTGGAGATCTGCTGACCCCCCTGAAACCAAACCAGTGTGGTGGAAATCGGGGAGCATTGTGTTTATGAGTGGTGGGACCATTTTTACTGCAGGATTTCAAGGTGGGAGGTCCTTGCCTGCTGCAAATGGGAACAACCCTGTCATAAAGCTGGGACAATAAATGTCAGCTTCTCCCAAGCATCAGCTGGCATGTGACACCTGGTTTAGGGGGATCTTCACATTTAACCAGAGCCAATCACTTACTGTTGAAAAGAATCGGGGAAAACAAGTCAAAGGAAGATTAATTCCTTAATGAGAAAGGGGGAACAAAAAACACCCTCAAAAAATAATAATAAAAAAGTCTACTTGTGGGTAACTTATGAAATGTGAATTTTGGTTATTGCAAATGGTACCTCGTGACAGTGATATTACAAGTATTAAAAGTGCAAGGAGTATTTACTATTCACATATTTCTACTCTTACAGATCACCTGCAGAAGCATCTTTGGATCTCTCAGCATTTCTCAGCTTCTCTACTAATAAAAGTTACAAGAACCATTTGAGAAGGTCTCACCCCTTTTTGTGGTCACTTAAAAGGACAGAACGATGCTTTAAATAGCTTAGTCTGCTTGGCCCCTGAGCCAGGGAAACCTGGCATTAGCTTTAGGAGGGGACCAATATTAGATTCCTAAATCTTCTGCCAGCATGGGGAAATGTTTTCCTGAACCAGGGGCTCAGCACTCTGTGTTTGATAAATAAATAAATAAAACGCACAAATACTGCAGTGCAGAACTTTCTGACCTCCTCAATGTCTCACACATGCTCTTTTTTTTCCCCCCGAAGCTGACTTTATATTCAGCAATAGAACTGGAATTTCAAATGACTAACAATAATTAGAAATATTACTCAATGTACATTGATGTATTACTGCCATGCACCACTCACAATACCTTGCTAAAACAAATAAAAACTTTGCTTCAGTTTATAAATAGGCATGTGTAAGACTGTCTTAAATACTCATACACCTATAGCATCTTAGCACTTGCCATGGTAAGAATTTATTCCTATGCAGAAACAGCTGGTTACCATAGGGCTTCAATTTAACAACAGCTATCACATATACTTTACTAGGTAAAGTGTATATATACGTATAAATATTGTATTTTGCTTGAATATAAACCTATGTTCATACATTTTTAAAAAACACTAAGAACCTGACAATGAATTATATAAACTTGTCACCAAGTCCCTCAGTAAAACTCCCACAGTATAATCTGGTTTCACAAAGTGTAAAAGGCCTAGGTCAGATCTAGAATCCCATAATTAGATCAATTATATTTATTATATAATGCATGTCTTTGCACAGGGTGCAAAATTCCCTTGAGGGAGTCTCTGAAAACACATGAGAAGTGTTCCCATGTCCTGTGCAGTGCCTGATTATCCCAGGGGCACTTTCCAGGCACTTTCCAGGCAGGCAGTTTGTGCTGTTTGGAGTCAGGTGCTCGGAGGCTGGTGTGCCAAGCAAGGATCTCCTTGCATTTTTTCCCATCAGCTTACTGGATCAAAACCTGCACACTATATTTGCTTGCCCAGTGCATTAATTCTGTGTTACAGAAAGCAGCACATGGGCCAGCCTTCAAAGCCAGAGGGATGCAGCTTATGAGAAAGTGGAAGCAAAATTCTGAATCCTGGCAACACAAGGAGCAAGATAAAATAAGGAAGCAAAGTGGGTGGCTGCTGGGTGTACAGGGATGTCTGCCCCTGGGAGAGATTTCATGGAAGGTCCCAATATTTATACAGGTTCCATCCGAAGTCCTCCTGTGACACAGCATCTGCCACTCAACATCCTCCTCTACACACGTAAAGTGAACAGAGCCCTTGTTCCCTCCCCTGCTCCAGCATTTATCAGCCAAAAGCAACCCTGACCAGAGCTAAGGAAAGAATTGGTCCTCAGGAAAACACATGCCCCTGCTCTGAAAAAGGAGCACGTGTAATGCCAGGCTGGCAGCAGTAACTGGTAGCCAAGGGATCTGTGCCCCTGCAGCCCTCTCCTCTCCTGACAGGACAAAATGCTCAGCAGCAGGCATCGCTCCTCCGGGAACCCAAGGTCTCGCTTTGCTTGTCAGGCATGCCAATGGAAAACCTCAGTGATAAATGCTCAGCACTGGAGTGGATCTGTAACCAACTACAAAATCCTCACAGGGTCAGGCATACAGTGGTGTGGTTTTCCTCAGCTGGCAATAAAAATGTTATGTTGAATTGCTGCTGTAAAATTATCACATTGACTTTTAGCACCATTCAAATCCTACCTGGCAGAGACAGATCACACTGACAAGATTTCTGTCAGGTTGCTCTGGTGTGGGGGGTTTCAAACTTGTTCTGCAAGTCTATTAGAAAAACAGAAACCTATCTAAAAAATACCACAATAAAGTAATTTTTGCTACATAAATACATTAAAAAATGTGTTGCTTAAAACAATCTGCTTTTTTTGGAAGCCTTCCTGAAATTAGGTGCTCCTACCCAAACTTGGATAACTTGGCCTAGATGTCAGACTGTTTCAGGCCAGCAAATAATTGATTTAATAGCCAATTTACATCCCCAGGGCACAACGAAACAGACTGCCATTTCTTACCCTATTGCTTTCCCAGAATAAAGTGAACTTCTCCAAAAGGCAGGGATCAAGTCCTCACCAGAGCTTGATTCTGCAGATTCAGCCAGACAAGTGCAAGCAGTTTGGGCAGAAGTTGATGCTTTTTGGAACTGTGCTTCAGATTTGAGGCCACTAAGTGGTAACAGAGTATTCACATAAATTCCCTTAAAGGTGCTTGGTTTTATTAATTGTCATTTATCTATTCAGGTAAGAAAATAAAAAGGCCACTCACCCAAAAAAACGCAGTGTCCCTATCCCTTCCAGGACTCACTGCTACAAACACATCACTGACCCTACAACAGTCACAGGGGTTCTGCCCCTGATTTCACAAAGGTCAGATTTCACTCAAGTCCCTGAATACTGAAAACTCTCTTCCTGAAACTAAGCCTTGCATACTGCTTGGTACATCCATTCAGCACACTCAAGACTCTGCAGCTCCTTAAATCTGAAGTGGCTGAGGTCTTTCAAATATTCCAAATTCCACTGCTTTCCTTAAAACCATGGCTTTAAACTGATTCAGTTAAAGTTGTACCAATCTAAAAGGGACATTCTTACCAGGATTTAAGTCTCTTTTAGACTAACTTGCAGTGGTTGCTGATCAAGCGAAACTTTTAAAGTACAAGGCAGAATTAAATTCAGGTAAGCATGGTCCATTGAGATTGATTTTAAAAATATATTTTTAAACAAGTTTAAAGCTCCAATGGTGTAACTTTGAAAGTGACAAACCTCGCACTATTGCATCTCTGTGAACTTCAATTGAAAGGATTAGGGTTTCCAAAAAATCTTAATATAAGAAATATTTGTCAGTCAGCAAAAGGCTATGGTTTTCTAAAAAGTTATTCAACAATACTGAATGTACATTTTATCTCACAAGTATCAATTGGAGAAGACATAAAAATCCCTGTTCTGACAGCAGGGTATTAAAAGTTACCTTCAGGTTACTCCACCTGCCTTGAACATTGTTTTTTCTAAAATATAACTGCCATTCTACCTGATTTGTTTTGTCAAGAAAAAAACCCAGTTCTGCATCTCATTCTCCACAAGCACCACCATCACAAATCCAAACCTAATCAATTGATTTCAGTGACACAGCTGAGGACAGAGATCTGGAAACTAGGCATGCAAGTGGCATCACAGCAAAACCAACAAATTATGCAAATGAAAATCTCCCATGCATCATTTCATATTGGTGCTCCTATCACAGAAAAAGTCTATTAAAAATCGCAGCACATGAAAAACAAAAATTAAAAAAAAAAAAAAGAGGGAAAAAAGGCAAGTAAAAAGTTCACCTTTGGTAGGGACAAAAGCAGTTTTCCCAGCATGTCTTAACACCATCTCTTATCATACCCTCTCCTGTCATTCTGCCTTTGAACCACTGTCAAAGGAAGGCCATCCATGTCAAGCAGATCTGAAGCCAGCCAAGGGTCACATATTTAAGTCAAAGTAAGATTTGCAGTAAAGCCTCTCCATGGAGAAAAAGGCTCTTTAATCTCCCTTTGAAATACTCACTGAAGATCGTCTGAATTGCTAGGAATGGAAACAAAAACAATTGACTGGTCCAAGAACCAGAGCAACCTCGGACGCAAAGGTGACCCTTGCTTTCAGAAGATGAAAACTGCAAATGAATCACAGTCATGCTAAAAATACCCAACGCAACCCAACTTCCCTGGTGGCTCCCTGCAGCCCCCCCAACCCTGAGCCTCAGAGCCCCTCAGCATCCTCTTTCCAACCCCAGTGGCTGTGCCAGCCTGGCTGGCTCCTGAGGCCCTGCTTCCGATGACGGCTCGTGGCTCATGCAGCCATGGGCAAAGCAGAGCCTCCCACGGGGACACTGAAGCCAGGCACTGGCTGTCCCTCCAGAGTGTGACCTCGGGAGGGGAGAACCCCCTTGGGAGGAGAGAACTCCTGGGAGACTCAGTCCTCTGCAAGGCCCAGTAAAGCTCTGAGTACGCCCTGCATCGGAATAGAACTGTTCATGCCACTTTTGGAGACAGCGTACAGGAAGGATGCCAAAAATTGCCGGTTTTTTGCTCTGGGGCCTTCTACGCAGGCCATGACTGTGCTAACAAGAATGAGAGGCATGCTCTCTCCTGGCACAGTTGATCTGCTCTGTCCCAAACCAGGCCTGGACCTGATGATTTCGCTGCAAATCATCAGCACATCTGGCAGAAAGCATCGCTTTAGGATGTGCTTATCAAGCCATCTATGGCACAGGTAACGGCAGTTCGAGGTACCTTTTCCTTCTGCTTAGAACAAGCTGCTTGCAGAACATTCTGGCAACACACAAGTATCAAAGCAAGGTATTTCAGGTTTTACACACATCACAAAACTACAATTGCTACAGTATTTAACGCACACCAGTAGGAAAAGTTCCTAAGAAATACATGTGTAGTTTTTGTGCCATGGGATAGGTAATGGCTATTTCGCAGAAATAGATCCAACTGGCTCCATTGGAGCAGCAGTATAAATATTCAAAATAGAAGAAATAATAGGCCCTGATATGAAACTTCTTTTTTTTCCCTCCCCCTTATCAGCAAGGACACACTCTGCTTAAGAGCAACTGCATCTCGCTATGAAGTGAGGCTGAGTGTTTGTGGGGTGGCTTTAGTGACACGTGCCACATCGTTGCAAACATCATTTGACTTACAGAAGTATTTTAGGCATTTTAGCGGTTGCAATTATTATTATTCATCTCATTAACAACGACAACAAAAGAAACAAAAACCCAACAACAGGAAGGTACAGTGGGCTTCCTAAGGCAAGAGGATGTCCTGCGGGCACAGGTATGAGAAGGCTGCTCAAACCTCAGCTGCAGAGCTCAACAAGCAGCAAGACAATTGCCTTCCAGGATGAAAAGTGGCAATGCAGGCATGTCATCCACTCTCTCTGATGTCTGTCCTGGACCCCTTCTTCTTGCCAGGGATCCACCTGCACATGTAGTTCCCCAAGCGAGGCCAGTGGGATGTGGCTTTTTCCACAGGACTTCGCTGCCATGCACAGTGCAAGAGCTGCCAGTGCCTCCACATGTTTGGTGTAACAAACAAAGAAAACCACCTGCTGAGCTGAAGGGAAACCACAGGGTGTAAATATTTTCATTTACAACATTTTGCTCAAAGAAAATCAGATTGAAAAAAATCGATTCCAAAAGTGCAAATGAAAAAAAAATTGGCTTTGCATCTGTGAACACAACGTGGCCCTCTTCTTTTTTCTTTTCAACTCGAGCGCTTTCTTTTCTTGCTACAGTTTAGGGTTCGGTGTTTTGGATTTTTTCCTTTCTTTCTGTTATGTAGGGTTTGCTGTACCTTTACTATTATTTGCCACTGTTTGTACCATAGACAAAAACATTCACCTAGCTGGTAGTCTCTTAATACATTTCATAGCAGAACATATACAAGAGGATCAGAAGTGATCAGTGCTTAAAGTAAATACAAGAGCCGCAGTGCCAAGAACGCACAGTATCAATACATACAAATGAAGCAGTGATGGTGTTTCTTGGGGTGGAATCTGCCTGCATATTAATACAGAATTATACAAAATCTAGCAGGGATATTGGAACAATGAATAGATAAACTTTCACAATAACTTAAGATCTGTGAGCGAGTCTGCATTGAAGATATTCCGCATTTTAAAATGTGCCATCTCTGTCTGTGTCTTCCTCCCTCCCAAAAGGAGAGGTGATGAATCCACATGATCTGTTATCAGATAAGTTCAACTGCTTAAGATGAAAAATATCTGGCCAGGTCCAGTGTATTCTTTAAAGAATGGCAAATTATGACTTCAGTAACTATGTCTGTGCAAAATATGCCTCTTTCCTCTTAAAGAAACCAGTGTCTGTAACTCATTTAGAAAAGTTTTCACATGTACTTATGTCCTTTTCAGAACGAATAAAACATGAACTATTGAATCCCCCCAAAACAAGAAATCTGATGAAGCAGAGGAAGTTCTGACCTTCCATTTCCATGTGTAGACCATTAAAACCAGGACACCTCCTTGGTAGCCCTTCTGGGCTGGCGCTCAAACTATTGCTTGGAAATAACAAACACCCTCGTAATAAAACTCCAACATTCATAGTAAAATGGTAGCAGTGTTTACCCTTTGAATCCACTTTTAGCTTGCATTCTTTAACAAACCTGTACAAGGTTAACTATTTATAGTAAAAAGTCATCAGTTTTTTTCTCCTTGACAATCTTCTTTTATCCATTCTTATGCTGAGTACCTTGAATTGCATTTCCATTTTACACTGCCCTGTGGCCTTTGGATTGTTACAGGAGACCCAGCACTCAGGAGGAGAAGATGCAAGAGAGGACGCTGATCTCTGACAAGTAAAAAAAAAAAGAACAAAAGCAACACCCCCACCCCCAAACAAACAAAAAAAAACCTGCAAACCCAAAACTAAAAGTTAAAAACAAACAAAAAACACTCCCCACAACCCAAAAAAAATTCCCACGATTCTCCTTGAAAGTCAACCTCCATATGACGTACCCTCTCCTGCATTGTAGCAATAGTCTTTTAAGTCATAAATTAATTAGTCTTCCATCAAATAACTTAAAAAAAGAAGGAATTGTAGCAGACCAGTTTTGACTGGCTTAACGCCAGTTAGCAGCCAGTTCATGTTGAGTCTCAGTCACACTGTTCAAAAACTGAGCAAGGAAATCACATGGATGTTGAAAAAAAGCTCTTCACATCGATGAAGGGTTGTTCCAGGTTGTGGGGGCCAGGGAGAGGGCAAACCTAGACGGGGCCACGGGTCCTATGAACAGTGAACAGGATATAGGTCACGACTTGGAGGTGCACTGCATCCAGGAAATGCCAGCCGTGGCTTGTATTGCACAGGTAAAAAGGAAGCTCCTCTCGACAGTCTGCCACCTGGGTTAGTGATCTCTGCACATTGGCAAGTTCACAAAAGTGAAAACATTGAATTCTGTCATGATGGAGAAACACAGGAAGATGCCGTAAAGAGAAAGGCACACACACCCTAGCTTCTTATCCAGTTTCCATTTGTTCATGTGGACACCAAAAACCTACAATAAACACAGAGTAAGCCACCATAGCAGGAACATTTTGAATAAAGTGGTAAATCCCCTCCTCAGCTACAGGAAGGGCTGTCCCCTTACTGATGATGATTAGTTGGAAGCAATTACAAACTGCACCAAGTGAGCTGAAAACCACAGCTCAAGTAAATCAGAGCAGCAGTCACAAAAGCCACCCTGACTTACATCACCTCATCTTAGGTTTCTGCAGCGAATTTAATTTTGGCAAGAACAATCCCATTTAATTCAATCAAAAATGGATTTAAAGGCCAGGTTCCTTTATTTTTTTTTAACTCAAAATGCTTTATGTGCTCCTCTGCATCCCAATCTAGAGCCACAGAGTCTAAGACTGCTTGACTTTGCATAGTTTGCTCCCACCAAAGATTAATGTCTTGTGTATGTGGGAATTGTGCTGGTGTGCATTGCACAGGATGCCCCTCCCACCTCAAGATTTGAAGATGTCACATCATTCCTCTTCTATCATTTCTGGGTAAGGTCAGGGAACACCAAGTACTGATTTCAACAGAAACATTGTCAGGCACTGTTTCTTCTGGACTGTGTTGTATTTCAGAAGGATCCTAGAGAGGGCCAAGCAACCTGCTCAGCATTTTGTCTGCTTGTCTCACAGGACAATGGATCTCATCATGCATCAAGGGACCTGCTTCAGCTCTAGCACAGAAATTCCTAATGATTACTAATGGCTCTCCCAGGCTCTTCCCACGGAAAACACACAGACAGGAGTGTCATCCCATGGGAGTGACAGCTCCTGCAAAGAGCCGAATCAAGGCCTTGGGAAGCTTTTCAAGCAGGGAGCACCCCTATCCCACAACAACAGACTTTGCAACCACTATTTCAGCTGGAGGTGAGAAAGGAGCAGGTGAAGAAAATGTCTATAAAAATCCCTCTTTTGGAAAAGAAGAACAAAAGACTATATACATACTGTGACAAAAACTGATGCCAGCAGGAGACCAACAGAATATATAAGTCCTCTGCTGTTTAACCGAATCTGTAAAAGAAGGAAGTTTATCAAACCATCTCACAATTTCAAACAATATTCCTCTCTGCTTATATTTCCATAATCCTAAACTGCTGAGCTGCTAAACAGTGGCTTGCAAGCTGTAAATGCCAAGTCAGACCATTACATGGCAGATACCTTTGCCTACTCCCTATGTTGCCAAAAAAGAAGCGTTATTAGAGGAGCATCCTTAGGACCTGACAACATTTCACAGTGTTCCACTTCCATGTGAGCCTTGCCGTCCCTTGTACTATTATATCATGACATTTTCTAACTCCTATATGAGTCCTGTAAGAAAAAACAGAGGAAAGGAAATTTTGCATTCAGTCACCAATTAATGCTTCACAGTGGGGGAAAACAGACAAGGACACACACAAGCACCTGATTTCTTCCCCAGTCTCACCTTATTTCTTCCCTAATCTTGCTCCTCTTGGTGAAGGGAACAAGTCAGTAATCTCAAAACCAGAGCCTCAGGTGCTGAAAAATTGTTTGTATCAATGCATCATGGCATACTAACATAGGCTGGACATGATTTAGCACTGAGGCAGATCAGACAAGGAGACAACTTACTGCCTGCAGGGCTGCGTACCAGGCACATCACAGGCTCTGGTGCAAGCTGTCTTCATGGCAGAGCCCCAGTTACAGTCACTGTCCAAGAGAAGAACTGAGACACAGGTCCACAAAGCTGGGAAGCCATTACACTGCAGCTTTTAGGGGCTTTGAGCCTAACCTAAGGAAGTCACCTGCATCTTTAAGGCCCAAATACTTTTTAAAATGTGATTTTTGTGAGACATAAACCTAATGTTACAAAGGAAGGCTACAGGGAGTAAAGCCATCTCTCCAATCCTGCCCCTCAGCCAGGGTCACACTTCTTCTTGGTCTCCCGTCCTTCTCTTGGGGAACTTAATCATTATCCCTTTGGGCATTTTTATATGACCTCAAACAGCATCACCTGCAGCATCATCAGGGCAGCACTCAGTGGAGTCTCTCAAGACACTTCTCCAGGAGCTACTATATTGAGGAGACATCCTTCTAGGAAAGGTTGGCTTCTCAGTGCTCCCATCCTTCTAGTCAGATTATAAAGAACCCCATTTGCAAGTGAAGTGGGTATTGCTAATGTGTCAAGCAGCATTACAATTTTAAGAATGCAGTAATACAGACACACTTGTATCATTGTGCACCACAGCCAGAAAATCCTTTTCACCCCACTATTGCTCCGAAATCCAGAGTAATGATTTAGGTTCACTCCCCAGGGACCACTGAGGGGAGAGTCTGACCTGTAGAGTCAGAAGGTATGATCAGTCCTGACACTTGTGAATGCTCAGCCTGCACTGCCCTCTGCACACCCAGGATCTTCTAAGCCAATCCATGCTGCCCGAGCTGGGCTGTTCCCTTTACAAGTATTAAAATACCAGCTCACAGAAACAGCACACTTCCCTTCCCTACTGATTGCTGACACCATAAAAAAGGCTACAACCATGATGATCATTTTGTCTGAAAGGTACTGGAGGATTTCTTTAGGATGAATGTGCTGTAAGGGTATGGATGGACAGCAGGACCATTACATTTCTATGGCCATTATATCTTAAATACAATATTCTCATCAGACTGCTCAAGGAAATGGATGATTTCTATCGCTTCAGGGCATGAAGGCTGATTTTGGGACTGTCTGCACAACTGAAGACAAAAAATGTCATGATCCCACTGCTAATGTAAACTTCAGAGATGGACCAGCCCGCTTGGCTTCAGTCACTCCTGTGCATCCACTCCTCCTCTCTTGCTTCCACCCATCAGAATGGCCCACAGGTAACAGTTAACCTGCATTTCCATTATTATACAGTTCAAAAAAGCCCTACACTAACTCTGTGTACTAAAAGTAAAATACACATTTAAAGCCACCTTCCCTGCCATATCCCAAATGAACAGCAGCTGGCTAGGAAAGAGATAATATTTTACAATAAATTCCCGTCTGGATTTTGGTCAGGAATTTTGTTTGACTAGTGCAAATATTTTTAAAAACTGTCAGTATAAAATGCATCAGTTGGAAAGGGATCTACAGGAAAAGGAAGCAAATGAAGAAGATGGAATTATTTTACCATGGAAAATGTCTGAATTTAACCTAAAGTGCAAAAATGTAACCTTAACGCTGCTTCTCAGTTACAACTTTATGCTCCATAAAACCAGCAGAGCATTCCAAAGGCCTCTGTGTCTAATTTGCTTAGGACGCTGCTCCGAAAAAGAGATGTTTGGTGCTGCTTTCTTCAGACTATCTGCAAGGCTCTTCCTTGGAGGTCATTTAGGGGAATAAAAGATGCTATTAGGGATAATTCAAGAGCAGAAAATGTATGCTAATTATTTACAGCAGCTTTACCAATTGAAGAGCCACACATATCTTGCTGTTCCTATGTGGGCCAAGCAAATGTGGCAACCCCTTCTGCAGTGTGAGCACCAAGTTCCCCTCAGATGGTTACTGCACCAAAATTTCACTCCAGGTTAACAGTTCTCAGCTTGGGTTTAACCAGCCACATTCCTGGCCTGGTATCTAGCCCAGCTCCCACTGCTGGGCAAAGCAGAGAGCTGTTAATTAACCTAAATAACAACAGTGTTCCTGGCAGCTCTGCCACATTTTTTAACAGGCATCTATCTACTTCAGAAAGTGAGCCTACAGAACCATGGGTGGTTTTTGTACAGTGCTGCTGAAGGGTTTGGAGAGAGTGAAACCCAAACGAGGCAGAATCCCCACGGTTCACGCATGCCTTGCTCCCCTCACTGCACTTCTCTGTTTATCTGAAGGATGCTCCCACTCTACCCATGTGCCAGAGGCTGCTGAGGTGAGCCTGGCCACTTGGGCCAGGTGAGCCATGCCTTGTGCAGGCCCCTGACCAAGCCCTGCAGTGCTCCCTGCAAGCCAAATCCAGGGGAATGTTGGTGTGCACAGGGTAACCCCAAAGCACTGCAAGTCCAGTTCATTTGGAATTACACCAGGCACCCATCTATGGAATCCATCTCCCAGTCATCCCAGGGCAAATGTGCTTTGGGAACAGGCTTACATCAAGGTCCTCTTGTTCCAACTGTCCTTCTGTTATTTCCTATTTGCTTCTCAATTGTTTTACAGCCCTTTTCACATGTGGTTTCTGTCCTTTTCTGTCCCTTTTCTATCTGCTTCATGGCAGGGAGGTGCCACGCATACATCACCTCCTAAGCCTCAGTAGAAGCATCTGGAATTCTTCACACCTTTTCCAGTACTTTGAGCTCACCAGGAAAATTTTTTTTACTCAAACAGTTGCACTTTTTCTTCCAGAAATTCCAGCTGTAATGTGTATCTAGTTCAGCCAAATGAGCTTCCTGAAAAACCCTTTCTTTTCCTGAATTTGACTCTGGACTACCCGATGCTGTTTCACAAATTTCCCATGAGTCTATAGCTCTGGAAATACAGATTTAACTCCTTAATTTTACAGATTCCACTCCTATGGTAATCACCAGCCTACCCCAATTCTTATCATGACTTCTAACTATGAGCAGAGAAGCCCAGAAGATTCTGAAATTTGAAACAAAAGCTTAAGAAAAATGTGTCCTTGATCTGTCAAATTAGGCCAGAAATAGTCAAGCAGCCCTCTCATGAGACGAGTGGCATTTCCTGCAAGAGGCAATAGAATACATTTCCTTGGGATATGTGAAAATGTGCAAGTTCAGGGAAAACAAGGGCAGCAAAACATTCAAAACTCACAGTAAGGGAGGAGATAATTTCAGGTTTTGGCAAAGACCAGGAAAATAGTCTCAGCTGGAGTCCTTTTAATTGTATAAGGAAAAGTCCAGTTCCCTGGTCATTTAAGAACAGGAAATGCCTCTTCCCCAAGAGAAAACAGGCTGCAGAAGAAGCACTCCCTCATACTGCAAGGAGGAAAAATCAATATTCCCAAACTCCCCTTTGAGGACTGGCTTGTGTGCAGGGGCTGAAGCAAGGCAGAGGAATGCTGTTCTGGCTGATCATGCACAGAAGGTTTGCACATTCACACCCTCCTCTGTCGGAGTGTGAGGGGGGCCACCTCCCTGCTGCTTGTGCAGCAAATGCAAAGAGGCTGCCACCAGCTCCAGCCATTCCCATGCTGCTGTGGTAACCAAGGCTGAAGCCAAACAGCAGAGCAAAAACAATGGAAATAAAAGTTATTCTATTCTTAAGTTCTTTTCTGGCAGCTGCTTAAGGGAAAACAAGGAGCTATTGCCAAAACCCACACTGGTTTTGCCTCTGGGCCTTAATATGACAGAAATTACCCCAGTAAGGAATTTCAGAAGGGCTATGCTTTGTTTCCAGTCCCTCAGCTGAAAAAGCTGCAGGTCTTCTGTGTGTCTGGGTATCCTTCTCCTTCAGTGTCTCTGCCCGGCAGTGGAAATTCAATATAAATCCTGCATTCCCGAGATCTTGCCATGAGACAGCGGTCTAAGCAAACTGGAACCTCAAACATTGATGCATTGCTGCATGTTTAAATGGATTTCCTTCTGAAACCTGTTTTTAGACTCCCAAGAAAGTGTCCCTGTTTTGCTCCTTATCACAAAATTAATTTTGCAGAGGGTACACACCTGGAGTGCTGCACATGGCCACTTAGAGTATCATGCAGGAGATGCAGGAGCTACAGCTGGAGAGAACTCCTGTAATGCTAGGAGGATTGGCAGGGACACTTTTGCTCTACTACAGTAGAAGCATCCCAATAATTTCACTGCCACAAAGGGAGCCAGCTTTGTCCTAACAAACAGTGCCTTGGAATTTAACCAGTGAAAATCAACTGGTCAGCAAGGAGCAAAGCAGTGAGGCTTCCCATCTCCAGGTGTGCTTTGCAAGCATTTGCTTCCCTCTGGATCCTCTGATGCCTAAATATGATTGCACTGGGATTATTTCTGCTGTCTCAAACTGCTTGTTTGCGTGGAAGGAACATCAGGTCTCTCAGACTTCTAATGTACTGTCAAATTTTGCTGAAACTGCCTGAAGTTATCAGGCAAAGGAGCAAATTGGACTGACAAGATTAAACTCCAAAATGCTGACGTGATCAAGTCAACTCGGCTCTTTATCCTTAGGCTAAAATTCCTGTTCTCTGAAATACTGCTGGATGATGTCTGGTTTACATGCAAAAAAATATTCCAGAGGAAAGCAACTGGATAGAAGATAAGGAGCAAACATCCTTCCACTCTGTATATGCCAGGTGCACTGGGGAAGGATGCTTACTGGATTACAGAGTCAGCAACGTGTCCAAGACTCAATGCTGGAAGAGAGGAGAGAGTGAATATGTCAAAGGACTCTCAAGGTCCAGAGGGATGCTGCTTTTCCTCCAAAAGCCCTGCTGGCCTGCCAGATTAGCTGTGTACATAACAGAAGGCAAGAGCTGCTGCAAGAGGGTGGCCAAGTGAGCAGTGGAGATGGAAGCTTCAGTGGGAAGCAGAGGAAGGCAGAGTCAGTACCTGGACATTAATGAGTGTTCAGAAACAAGGACCCTTGAAATAATAAACATATGGCTGGGTTAAAGACTTGGCACTGTAAAAACAGAAGGGATCTGATGTGGAAAGTTTAATCCTGAATAGACGTGTATTTTCATGGAAAAAGGGTGGGTGGCTTGGTCCAAGCCAGGAATTCTGGAACTGACATTTGAGCTGAAGGCAAAGGGTGAGGCACTTGCAGTGTACCCACATCCTAGGGGAAGATGTTTCATTTAAAGCAGGAACACAGAAGGAAAACCTCCTTCTCTAGACCAGGTGACAGATGCTTCCAAGATGCAGCCTGAGAATCCTAAGATGGTTTTCATCTCCTTTCCTGTAATAAGAAAGCCAGAATAAAATAAATAGTAAGCTAAAGCATAAACTGACAATGGGGCTGGGGAAGCAGCAGTCAGAAGAGAGGCACTCAATCAAAATGCAATTTAGCACCAGGACATGTCTCCAGGGATCCACAGCTTATTTCCAGTTCTGACATTCACCAACTGTGACTCCAGCAAGCCCATTCATCTCTCTGACAGGTCCCCCTCTTGCTCTTTTCCTGACTCATTCTGTTAGATCACAAAGCTGCCTTTTCCCCACTCAGACACTACCCCATGGAGTAAGCTTGTTTAAACAACAAGTCCTGATTCCACGTGAAGCCACTTACAAAGACTGCTTTGAGGAGTTCCCCTGTTGGAGGAGATACTACAGAGACACATTTGGGTCCTGCCAAACACCAAAGGAGCAGTACTAAATCCTGTATTATTAGCTCAGAAATCACCTAGCATTTTTGACTCACAGTGATATTCAGTGGACACCCAGGCTGGCCTGAGCCCATGAGCCCCAGTGCAGCTAGCAGGGCCTGCTCATGCAAGCGGCCCAAGGCTCAGCCTGACAGACCTCAGGAACTGGAACTCCACATCTGCTGTCCCCTCTGACCTGGGTGCCAGGGACAATGGCCACACTCCTGGAATAACAACCAGCATCTTGGAGCTCTAGGCACTGTCACCAAGGTACACCTGACCCAGCTAATGCCAGCCTTTGCTAGCAACATAGCAATACTTCAAAAATTAATTACTAATAACAGAGTGGGGAAAGGGGGCTTGCTTTGTTTTAATATCCAATTACCCAAGAATTTGGAGAGAAATCCAGGAACAGCAAGTAAAAACTGAGAAAACTCTCTTTTGCTAATTGTGGGGCAGTTCCCAAGACTGCCTTTTCTAACCATGGGATCACACTGTACAATGGACATTTTGGGTATGCAAAACAGTAGTGATACTGTTATGCCTCCATGAAAGCTGGCTGCTTCTGTTCAGCCACTTGTTTCCATCCTTTTTCACAAAAATACAGATGAGCTACAGATAAATTGCTCATTAAAGAAAGGGATTTTATTCCTACAGCACTGCTTCCTGTGGCAGTCCTATATTCAAGAAGAGGGAAGATCTGAGGAACTAAAGGCTGGTCAGCCTGACCTTGATCCCTGAGAAGATGACAGAGCACATGATCATGAGAACCACTTCTAAATACACAAAGGATGAGACACATTAATTTATGGAGGGGAAATCCCACTGACCCTGCCTGACAGCCTTGTAGGATGAGGGGGCCTTGCTGGGTGAGGGGAGCACAACAGACATTGTTTATGTTGACTTTAGAAGGGCTTCTGGCATTCTCTCAAACATCCTCAGAGACAAACAGAGGAAGAACAGCCTAGAAAAGTGGACAGTGGAATGGCCTGATAAGGAGCCAAAGCACTGTGCTCCAAGCCCAGCTGGGGGCCAGTCACCAGGGCCTTACCCCAGGGGTCAGGACTGCTTTTTTAATGAACTGGATGATGGGGAGAGAGCAGGCTCAGCAAGCCCACAGCCCATACAAAACCAAGGAAGGTGGCTCATCTTCTGGAGGACTGTGCTGCCATACAGAGGGAGCTGGACAGGCTGGAAAAATGTGCAGACAGCAAACTCATTAATACCCACAAAGAGAAATTAAAAGCCCTGCACTTAGGAAGGAGTAACTCCACATATCAGCATGGGGCAGACCAGCTGGAAAGCAGCTTGGCCAAGAAAGACCTGTTGATGCTGGTGGACACCAAGCTGAAGTCAACAATGCACCTCTATGCCATGGAGCATCAACAGTGTCCTGGGCTACATCAGGAGAAGTGCTGCCAGTAGGGAGAGGAAGATGATCCTTCTCTGCTCACATCTGGAGTGCTTGGTTCAGTTCTGGGCTCCTCAATACAAGGAAGATATGGACTTCTTGGAGCAAGTCCAATGAAGGACCACAAGGAAGATTTAAGGGATGGCAGCATCTGACATACAGAGAGGCTCAAAGAGCTGTGACTGTTCAGCTTAGAGAAGAGAAGATTCAGGGGGATCTTAGCCATGTACATAAATACCTGATGGGAGAACACAGAGAAGGTGCAGCCAGACTCTTCTGAGTGATATCCATTGAAAGGACAAGAGGAACCACACAATTCTAAATACAGAAATCCCATTATAATATAAGAATGCTTTTGACTGTTGAGAGTGGTTAAAGAACAAAGCAGACTGCTGAGAGTGGCTGTGCAGACTCCATCCTTGGAGGTACTCAAGACCCAACAGGACAAGGTCCTAAGCATTCTGCTCTAGCTGACCCAGCTTTGAGCAGAGGACTGGGGACTAGACAATCTCCAGAGGTACCTGTCAAGCTCAGCAGTTCTGTCATTCTCCTGTCTTTTAACTTTGCATTCACTCAGTGACTGTAATCAACAGTCTTCTCTCTGCCCTACACTGCTGTCTGAGTGGTGTCCAGGTAACAGCAACAGCCACAGCGACTTCCCTCTAGAACTGTGTAGCATCTCCTGCTTTTACTCCTCAGAAGGAACCTTGCAACAACCCTGGGGCAGAGTTTGGCTCTTCTATCACTTGGGAAGTAAAGGATAAGTTCATTGGTGTTTGGTAGTTTTGTCTAAAACAGGAAAGCTCTGCAGAGTTTCCTGCTGATGGTCACGCCCTGAAACATCCAATTATTTAACAGTTTCCTTCACTTTGCAGTGTGTTAACAACTTAGCAATGCCAGAATTTTTCTTAGGAAAGCCCTACAGATGTCATCTACATTTTATATTTCACCTGTGTGTTTATCCCCTCTGCCTTATAAAAACAGGGTCATTCTTACTTGGAATATATTCAAGAATATGAAAATGCAGTGCACTCTAGTAAGCTAGCTTACTTCAGCATAGACTTCTGTCTTCAAGGAAGAAATGGAAGTACTTGTCCTCAAAAGGATGGGAAACGTCCAGTGACAATTAATTTCTACTTCTCCCATATCGTAACAGAGAAAATTACTTGTTTTTTCAAATAAAATCCATAGCATTTTGCACTTTTTTTTTTCCTAGCTAGATCTGGCTTATTAAAAATAAATACATAAGTAATAAATAAGTAACAATGATGTGAACAAATGTAGGACTTACGTATGATCCATAATTCACTGCTAGGGTCTGCAAAGCCCATGGAAGGCCTAGGCCAATTAAAATATCAAAAACATTGCTTCCGATGGAGTTGGACACGGCCATATCCCCCATACCTGCAGGAATGGAAACCACAAACACTCAGACACGTCTCAGGAAAGTCCTGCAGCTTTAATCTGAGGTCATCCAGGCAATTTCCCCCAATTAAGGCAAAGATTTGTGGAAGATGCCCCTCACTCCCTCCCTTCCCTTTGCCCCCCATCATACAAGGCCAGCAGGTTTAAAGGGGCTTAATCCACATTCCAGGATCATCTGAGAATTGCCACTAATCCTCTGCAGCTGAGGGGACCCTGCTGTGCTGGCTGTGACCTGCCAGTTCTCTGGTGCCATGCGCAGGGGGACTTTGGACCCTTCACTGTGACCATGATACATGAGCTTCTGTACTGGATTAATTGCAAAAGGTCTTTGAGTCATCTCTTCAGCAGCTGCTTATTTCAGTGACAAGCCATTGGTTTTGCTCCCCAAAGCAGTACTAGCTACTTGCTTTTCCTCTTAACACACCTCTGGCTTGGGCCACAAATATAGGGGAGCTGCTTTCCTTAAAAACAGTAGTATCTTCCAGTCCTTACGACTGTGAATAAAAGCTGGAAGGTGACCTGAAAGATTCTGATGCCATTAAATAGTTCTATACCACTGATATTCAAATTAAGAAAATTACTGTGAAGGCTTGAAGTTGACAATACTGCCAGAACTTGTTCCACATTTCTGTTGAGAACCTGTTAACTGCTTTGCAATAGCAGCACAATTTATTTCCTTCTTTGTTCTTGTTTGAAATTCCAGGCTTGTGGAAAGAGCTCTGTATATTCTCCTGTTGAGGAAACTTGTGTGCTACCTGAAGAGGAGGAGAATGTCAGGACACAGTTCCACAGCAGGATGCCATCCCTGCAATGACCCACCTTGCCTGGCCACGATAAGGCTGGCCATGCAGTCTGGCACGCTGGTTCCTGCTGCCAAGAAAGTGATGCCCATGATCACGTCTGGAATTCCCAGTGTGTACCCAATGATTGTCACCTAAGGAGAGTATGAAATAAACTGTCAAGCTGTTTACAAGAATTAAGACCTGAGACCAACTTGGCCCAAATCTGCAAGATGGTGTGAGACAGAGGCTACCTCCCAGTGCAAACTCACACTTCCTTTAAATAGAGGCAGTGACAGGCTTTTTTGGTATATTCATCAACTGTCAGGGAATAGCACTCACCTGCTGTGTACCCTCTCAGGTTAGTTGTTCCATACATTTCATCCACAGTTTTCCTGATACTAATCTGGAAAAGAGACTATATGGTCGCTCACTACCCTGGGTAACTGTCTCCTGATCTTGGATGAAGTTTGTAAACATTATGATGTACAAATACTAGCTAAGCAGACACAAAACCACCCAATGTTTCTAGTTCTGCAGGAATTTGACTGAATGCCAAGCTATTGTTCATGCTAAGTTCAAAGTGTTATCATTCACAACTCCATGTCTCTTGAGCTTGCTTGCTCCAAGAGAATGAAAAGTTGTTGTGGCCAGATTGTCACTCAGCACCCCTCACACTACCCAGCAGGACTAGGAGATGTTCCACTGCTGCAGCTGTAATTGTTGTCCAAGGTAAAGAATCTGGATGAAATGCCCTAAATCAAGCTCAAAGGCCATGGCTACTGGCCCCTAATTTTCTTCTCTGAGTGTGGACAGGTCCAAAAGAAATAGAAGCAAACCTGAGGCTTCTCAGCTGAAAATTCAGGTGTGTAGAACTTCCTATACATTTCTCTAGACTGCCAAACCCCCTCCTGCTGCTTCTCCCAGGCAGTGGTTTCTGGGTTATTTGGTACGTACCATCCACACCATCATGTAAGAAAAAGCTGCAATCCACAGGGTAGAAGAAGCAAAGGTGACCATGAACCATTTTTCCAAGTGGGGTTTGTTACAATTGGGCACTGTGAAGTACAGGACAAAACTCAAGGGCCATGTGAAGGCCCACTTCAACATTTCCATCTTGCCAGCTGCCAAACAACAAAACAAAGAGAAACAATCACAAGTCACGTCTGCTGTATTTCAGAATGCTATTATTTTGTTAGCATGTGCAAACAAGATGCCAGGGACACTTCAGCCTGTTATGTCAATATGCCATTCCTTGGCATAATGATGTGATGGCAGATAGGTGGGCAGAGACAGGCACAGGAGTATGAAGGGCCTCCCTGAGAGTTTAAGTAACGGGTCAGACCACATGTGCTCCCCCTCCTCCCTAGTCAAGTTCTTACAAAACCACATAAAATGCAAGTCCGAGAAAGAGATCTGATTCACCTTCAATCACCTAACGGGAGGGTACGGAAAAGATGGAGGCAGGCCCTTCACAAGGGAATTACAAAATTCCTTCCACAAGGGAATTACAAAAGCCAATGGACTCAACTTCCAGTAAGGGAAATTCAGAACAGATAGTACATTAAGTTGTGCATTTTTCTCTTTTTCTCCTACTATACTGGGGGAAGGGGGGGTGGTCAAACATTGTAACAGGCACCCAAAAGTCTGTGGGATGTCCATCCTTATAGATAATAAAACTCAACTGGACACAGGCTTGGAGGAGGACCTGCTCTGAACAGGGGGTGGAACCAGAGATCTCCAGAGGTCCATGCCAGCCTTTCACATACTACAGAAGTCCATAGGACATCTAAACTACTCTCTTTAAGGCTCAGGTCTTTTCTCACTCAAACTACTGAAATGCTATTTGAGTGAGACCTGAACAGGAGTTCCCAAAATTGTATCTTGCCTGCAAATGGAAGGACCACTCCCTACATTATTCCAGCTCATCTGCAACACAGCAAATGCCAGCTATGGCAACTGTGACTCAAAGGCAGGACAGGGATACATTATGATCACCCCAGGACCAGAGTCCTGATGTGGTAAGAAGCATTAGACTAAAAGGAGATCTCCATCCTGATCCTGCAGGTCCAGTGCTCAGCAGCCTGAGGCACACGTGGGTCCTCATGAGTCCTGCAGCTGCTCTGACTTTCTAAGCCCTCCATATAGAGCAAGAAGCAGTGTGGCAGTGCCTAGTGAACAGCAGGAAAGTAGAGGCACTCAGGACCATCCTGTGTCTCTGCCTCACATCAGCATGACCAGTGCCTCGCCCACATTAGCACAGCACTGTCCAAGCGAGGTAAGAGCACACCTCACCTCCCAGCAAAGGTATGTCCCTTGGACATATCTGATCTTCCTTGCCAGCAGCCCAGCCACCCTCAGCTTTCTCCACAGCAAGCAGAGATCCACCTCTCCAGGGGGTGGGCCATGTTTTGGGGGCAGAACCCACCCTGTGGAGATTGCTGCATCTCCCCTGTTACTGCAACAGCAGCACAGGGCCAATGCAGGAGCTGCAGCAGAGGTGTGCCCAACCCCAGGAGTCTGTACCCTGACAGGTTCCTGCTGCTTCCCAGTTCCCCATCTCTTTTACATGTGGCCACGAGCCTCACTGCCAAGTGAAAGCTGATGGAAGCTCTCAGAGACACTTCTACCTCTACATCCGTCTGCAATGCTTTCCAGCATATCCAAACAAACACCACACAAACGCAGGAGCTTCTTACTGGGGAGGTCAAAAGGCGTGTACGGCCCTTCATGGTCATCGTCATCATCATCATCTTCTTCCTCATCATTTTCGTTGTTCTCGTTATCCTCGTTCTCGTTCTCGTTCCTGGCCTCGGCCACGTCCTCGTCCCGCCGTGTGCCGTTCACGCCACGCTCAGCAGAGTTGCTGGGGCCTGTTCCATTCTCCACCACGTGCTTGATGGGTATTTTGATTGCTACTTCTGACTCACCGTTGGTGTAAGTCCTGCTGTTGATCAGCCTCTGTCTCTGTAAATAAAGGCAGTCTTGCTGAAAAATAAGACTTTTTAAAATTTGAGGGTTTTTTAAAGCAAAAGGGAGGAACAGAGAAAGAGAGGTGTGCAGAATTCTTTAAAAATTTATCTTTAAAAGCAAAAAGAATGATTTTCAACAGATACAACATGATGCTTGCCTGCAGACCACTAGAAAAATCTTACATGTACAACTTTTACAAAAGAATGTCCAGTGGCTGTGGAATTGACTCCAGGAGTACTCCAAGACCAGTGACACGTTAAGTGCAGTCTTGGGGTAGTACCATATTATCAAACAGATCTATGCAGAGGGCACCTCCAGTGAGCAACAGCTACATGTAACATATCTGCATAACAACCTCTGCTAAAATCTCCACGGGCACAGAGAGCAAGGGATGTTCAGTGAAGTCAGTGCCAGAAGGATAAAATCTGGGAGAGCATTTTATCAGGGATCCAGAAGAAAGACCAGAGTTGCATTTCAAGCTAAACACTGCTACAGGAAAATGCAAATTCAGGAGGAGAAGGGCATGTGGGGGAGATAAAAGACACACCTCATTGATTAACATGCGGCTGGCCATGGAGAGACGTGTTTTGGGAGGGAAATGGCTGGTTATCATGATCCGGAGCCCAGCCTCAGAAAATGAAAGCTGGTGTGGGTAGGCAGAGAGCAGCTCATCAACCATGATCACTGAGGCTTTACGGTGGAAATTTCCTGCAGCCAAGGAACAAAAACAAATTGAGGCCTTCTTCCAGCAGTCTCTCCCTCTGCCCTACGTGGCTCTAAAATAATGAACCCATGGGGTCCAGAAGTTCTCTGTAAGAACTATTCCTTCAGCTACACCATTCAAAATAGGCCTCACCTGTCCTTAATTTCTGCCTTCTACACAGCTTATATTCCTGTTTTTAAATAAATTGTCAACATAATATGGCCACTCACGCTCCTTACAGAGAATTAAATCTGCTCTGCACACTTCATCACAGGCCTGTGTTAGGCACACCACTGCTTCAACAGCAGCTATCCCACCAAGGCAGTTACTTCCAGTTGCAACCTGAACTTCTGTGAGGATATTGTCCTCATCCACTGCTGTGTTCCTGCACGGTATCAACACAAACAAAAAGAACGTTCCTGCACCCTGGGCTTGCAGCTCATGGCTGGGAACTGCCACCAAATCCAGCAACAACTGCATGTGCCAGAGCAATCCACAGTGTGGGAGCAAAGGGAAAGGGAGACAGAGGCCGGACCCTGGATCGTACTCCACCTGGAGCACAGTGCCGATGCCCACTGCCTCTGGGGATCATCCTTCCTTCACCTGGATGACACCTTGGGCTGTGAATTCTGTGCCAGGACTGGGACTTGGCAGCAGGGAAACCTGAGGCCTTATCCAACACACTTCTGCACAGGTTTATTAAAACCAGTGTTAAACACTGGAAAATGTTTTGTGGCATCACCATTTTAACCATCACTGTTAGTCTTACAGAAATCGATCTCCTCGGCCTTTATGTTACTCGTTTTTCCTCCATATTAAAAAAATAAAAATGCAAACCAACAACAAAAACCAGCTTTTCCTTGTAAGTTTTTCCACACTGACACTTGTTGAATGGCACCTGGAAAAACTGCCAAACACAGAAACCTTTCTGACTTTTTGGTCCTCTCTTCAGAAAAGGTTTCAGAAAAGGCCTCAGAAAACAAACAGTGTCTGAAATCCCCAGGCACCCCATTGCAGCAGGTGCTGTTGGTGGCCCTGTACCCCTGGCTGGGACACAAAGCAGCACCACTTGCCTCTCCAGGCCTCCCATGGCCCAGCCCCCAGGAAATACAGGAACAATCTGCAAGAAGATGAAGCAACCCTTTCGTCTTCCTTCCTTGGCCAGACTGAGTAACCACAAGTGTCCAAATCAAAAAGTTATCAGCAGAGTATGCAAAAAACCCACTGTGGGAACATTTAAACCAAATCCCACTCGGTGAAGTTGAATGTGCAAGGCCTGAGTTTGTGCTCACTGAGTTTTCCCAATCCAGCTTTCCTGGTACAGAATTGCCAGCATAGTTCTGCTGTGGAGAGCTCCAGGCAACAGAGAGCCATCCCCAAAAAAAGCAGCTTCCCCAAATCAGAGCACACAGCACTGCTGACAGCCCTCCCTCTGCAACAGGCCTGTAACTGAGAGCTGGCAGACTCATTTGCTGCTGCAAATAAACCCCACTACATTTCATGCTTAACTGCTTACTGTATACAGACCATGCCCCTCAAGCTCCATTTGCAGGAAAAGAGACCTATTTTTGGCTGGTTGGTTGGTTGGTTGGTTGGGGTTTTTTGATAGACTAGCTAAACAAAAGAGGCAGCCCATCTGTGGCCAGAGACCAGGACTGACTTTGACAAGATGGAGCTTCTTCTCAGGGTAAGTCAGTGCCTCAGGAAAACAGGAGGCATTATTCCTGAGAACGGGTACATATATATCCCAAACAGATACTGCACATGCTTCTTGACTCTTTTAAAGACAAAATAAATCCACTGTGAACAGAGTTTAGGACATCCTTGCAAATGCAGACATTGAACAACTGCTGCTGAGCTATGGGATGGGGGAATTTTTTTAAGCTGAAGAAATACAACAATTTTTATACATGATCATGACTAAAGTCAAACTGGAACAGATTTCAGCTGAAGTCAAATACCCTTAAAGACCACTTACATGGAAAAGCTGGGCATGGTAAAGCCAGCATGTGCAGTAAGAGCACCGTACCCAGACCCACACAGAGTCCCCATCCTTCCTTCACTGGGGATAAGTGTACCCTGGTCTAAGTAGGGCCTTTTTTCCTGCTCAGTTGATGCCCCTTTGGAGTGCAGTTAAATTTAACTGAACATACTGTAAACGGGCAACTTCAGTGCAGAGTAACAGTGCCCACAGGAGGAATTAAAATGGCTCTAACAGGCTAGATAAGCAGCCCCTGGGCTTGAAGGAGTCCTTGCAGCCAAGCAACTTGTTCAGCAGCAACAATCAGCCACAAGAGGCCTCAGCCACTTCCAGTGGCATAGGCTGTGGTGGCTGGGATCACCACACCGTGACCCCCATCTGGGAGAGGGGTTCCAAAAGGACCACCTGCGCCCTCCTGTTTCGTGGCTTACAAGAGAGCAGCAGTTCCCACCATGTGAGCAGGGAGGGAACACCCAGAATTATGCAAGCGACAGGGTGACTTACTGGAACAGTTACCTTTCTTTAGTAATACCACTGTGGCATCACAGTTGCTGTTGTCGTCCATCTCTGTGTTACTTGCTAAACCATTCACCATATTTGCAGAGTTTTTTGTCTTCCTCTCAAAAAAGTGATGTATGGTTGAGTTGTACCTGCACAAACGAAACAAACTCAGGATGGACCTTTAATTCTTGATAGTCTTCTTTTCCTAGCCTTGTATCCTATGCAATACAGCTAAGAGAGGGAAGTAAACTCCTCTGGTTTTATGGAGGATCCCAGAGCTCCAGCTAAATTGTACATCACACAGTCTCTCTATACCCAGAAGGCTATGAAAGATAGAAGCCATGGATTTTGAATGACATGCATGTTTATGTGTTAGGTGTGATGAATATTCTGTATCATGAGTAATCTTTGCTTGTCATCATCCAAGTATATTTTTTTATCACACAATCACACCTGAGTATCAGCATTATTTTACTTGGAGGACTCAACCCAGAAACACAACACCTTATGCTAAATCATCTCAACTTTGGCAGGGGTGGGGAATAATCCTTGCTTCTTGGAGCATCTGGGAGCTGACACAAACATGAGCCAAGGCTCTCCCATGACACTCAGAGGCAAGGGTAGACCCCTATGAGGGTAGACCTGGCAGAGGTCCCTAATTAGGCTGACAACCTTTCAAGCTATATCCAAACAGGTCTGAAAAGCCTATTCACAGTACAACACTGTTTCTAGAAAAAAAAAAAAAAAAAAAAAAGAAAGCACACATTACAACTGTCTTGCTAGTCAGTTAATTGTGCCAAGAGTAAAAAGCTACTCTCCATTTCAAAATTTCTAATTAATAGATGAATTCTGACTTGTGTTCTCTTCAGCCAGCCTGAGTGTTTTGCTGTTCTCACTGAGAATTGCTCTCACAATATTACTCTATTCATCATTTCAAAACAAATCTCTAGTCTTACTTGTGGAGACAAGACCACTCGTGTATTTGGCAGGTGGAAGGTTTTGTTGAATGTTCCAGTTTCAATCTGGGTTTCCTTTCCACTGGCTTTTGAAAACAAGACAGGAGGAGGTGTACAAAACAGCAGAACAGACCAGTTCTACTAGCAAGAACTTGTGTGGAAGAAGTCACACAGGCCAGATGCTCAGAAAATCTCTGCTGACTGTGCTGTAGTTTTATCATGGATCTCCAGGCAAGCAAGAACTGCTGCAGAGCTTCACACCCATGAAAAGCAGACTGGAATCTCACTCCTGCTTATTTCCAAGTAGGGATGCTAAAATGAAGTCAGAAGAGACTTTTGGTGGGACTTGAGGATGGATCCAGGTCTCTGCTCTGCCACAGGTTTGCTGTTAGCCTTGGTCAGTTCACACAGGATGAGATCCGTATAGCACGGATTCACAGGACAGTTTCGGTTGGAAAAAAACTCCACAATCATCAAGTCCAATGTTAATTCAGCACTGCCAAGCCCACCGCCAAGCCACGTCCCTAAGCACCTTATTTGCACATCTTTTAAACCCCTTCAGGAGTAGTGATTCCACCACTGGCCTGGGCAGCCTGTTCCTGCACCTGACAACCCTTTTGGTGAAGAAATTTTCCCTCACAGCCAAGCAAAACCTCCTCTGGCAGAAATGGAGGTTGTTTCTTATTCTTGTAGTAAGGGTTAGGTGAGAAAAGGGCAGCAAGGAGCCTTAGAATTCAGATCAGCTGAGGGCCCATTTGACTTACTTCATTATAAAGATGTAGATGACATACATCAGCACTAAGACTAAGGACTCCCACCTGGAAACAAGAGCAACACATAAAGACATCAGAGCAGGGCATGGCATCAGCAGCCCCTGTTCACCCACTCCATGTTTCTGACATGCCACAAGCGTGCAGAAAGGCTTGACCCTCCTGGGCTGCCTTAACATTCCTCTATAAAAAAGGGATGCACAAAGAAATGGCCCACACATCCTTCTTTCTTTTCTTGACTTCTGTGATTTTACTTGGCCAAACTGACCTGTCAGCTAAGAAGAAGTGACAAAACCCAGGAGTTCAGCGAGCAAATCGCACACCCAAGGACCACCAACACTTCCATAAGGACAATAACCATGGGATATGGCCAAGGGAGGGGAGCAGCCACCCTGCTCTGCCTGCAGGAGTGTAGAGCAGGATGCTGGGCTTTGTAAAGCCAATTGTGCTGAGACAACCTGAGCAGGATGCTGGGCTTTGTAAAGCCAATTGTGCTGATATAACCTGAGCAAGGGGCAGCTGGTCTGCCGCTACTGCTGCTGCATGAGTGCTGAGAATGCAGCAGGCAGCAGTTCAAATTTCTGATTAGATACTGACAGTTTTTTTCCCTCTGCTGTTTCTGTGTCAAACTAATGGAATAATGAAATTCATATGACACCAGATTACAATATGACTTTCAGAGCTTGTTTCTAGGTGATCTTTTTCGCTGTTCAAAATGCTGTGTTCTGCTTAGTTCCCCATGGCAAACCACTAGTCCTTGTGGAAATCATCCATTATCAAACTACTGTATGCTAAACTCATGGAACATTTTCTACACAAGGATCTTGAGATATTGCACTAAATATATCAATGTCTCATTCCCTGCTTCTTAAGATTCAACACTCAGCTTCTGTGTTGTGTTTTGTGTTTTTATTAAGACCACAGTTAAATACAACTGGCCTTCGAGTGAATTTCAGTTTAAAAAAAAACACACAAAAAATCCACAAAGAAAACCAGGCCATTGCCAAGAATGGGTGTTTGAAACCTGCCTCTGAAATGGGCAAGAGCCAGTGAGGGAAAACACCAGCCCAAGCAGCCTGACGCTCCCTAGTGCTTGTAATCCAAATGACACCAGCTGGGAGTGACACAAAAGCCAAAGCTGTTACCTCCGCTGCCACCTCCAGATGTCACTACATCACCTCTGGGATGTACCAGAAACAATACCATGAGACCAAAGCAACTGAAAAGTATCTGCAGCCCTCCTAGACTACCCTTAAAAGGTAGTAAAGTGCACTGCACTTTAACACATTTAATAGGGATTTTTAAAAAATTATTTCTTTTAACTGGCCATTCACTAAATAATGAAAAATCCAACTAGACCCTTATTTATGACTGCTTGGGTGGCTCCTTCTTGCACACCCACAGCTCTGCTGAGCACACTGGCATCCCCAGACTGCTGCAGGGCATGCAGAGGGCACTGACTGCTGCCACTGTACCAGGAACAGTCTGATTCTCTTGGGCTTTCTTCTCTAGCTCAAAAAATTACTTATTCTAGCCTGTCTTGTGCTGACGTTTCTCACACAGCAGCAAATAGCTGCCCTGCAGAACTTTTTAGCTTTCTCCTTCTCATAAACACTAATTATGGCAGCTTTTGTGATATAACCAGAAAAAACGAAAAGAAAAGGGATTCACTTACCAGGAAACTCTTTCATCATAAATAAACTGTGGAGAAAAGATATAAAAATAGCATGTTATACACAAAACCACAGTTGAAAACAGCACATCACCTGAGGCAGGGGACAGAGTAAAGCAAGCCAGGGCTTGTGACAATGGCATCAAGCTCGGGTGTATTTTGGCACTGCCCTCCTGCCCAGCCTTTGAACTTCTTAACCCTTAGTTTCTCTCACCTAGTCAAGGCTAGCAGGTACTCCTTTCCCAAATGGCACTGGATGCTTGTGCAGCAGTTGGAGGGAAAGCAGTGGTGAGCCACAGACAGGGCTGCACCACTCTGACCCACCTGGCTGTCTCACCGACATGGCCTCCTCCCTGCCGGCTCCCGGCTGGACGCTGAGTGACCCACCAGCAGATCCACAGCAAGCTCTGCAGCTGCTGCCATGTCCTGCTGGGCCCAGGGTGTTGTTCCCATCACCTGAGGGTGACCGTCACCCCAGCTGACTGTAGCTACTGACAGCCCCTTTGGCACACCTGCTGATGGACAGGCACTGTGGCTTCCCCAACCGTGCTGCGCAGCCTCCCCAGGGAAGGAATGCACCTCCTTCCTGAGGGAAGGACCAGCCATGCTGAGGGGTGTGAGGGAAGGGGTGTGAGGGAAGGACCAGCGCCATACTGAATGGTGTGAGGGAAGGTGTGTGAGGGAAAGACAAGTGCCATGCTGAGGGGTGTGAGGGAAGGAGTGTGAGGGAAGGACCAGCCATGCTGAATGGTGTGAGGGAAGGTGTGTGAGGGAAAGACAAGTGCCATGCTGAGGGGTGTGAGGGAAGGAGTGTGAGGGAAGGACCAGAGCCATGGTGAAGGGGCACGAGGGAAACACCAGCACCTAGGTGAGGGGTGTCAAGGGAGAACCAGCGCCATGGTGAGGCTTGTGAAGGAAGCAGCAGCGTCATGGCAAGGGGTGAGGGAAGGGCCTACAGTGGCAGTGGCTGAAGGGCTGCACTGGCACTGGCGGAAAGCTCACACTGGCAATGGCTGAAGGTTCACATTGGCAATGCCTGAAGGTTCACACTGGCAATGCCTGAAGGCTCACAGGGGCAGTGGCTGCCATGCTCCATGATCAGGCCCATTCCCTTGCCGTGCTCCACCAGCCCTGCTACTCCCCATGCCTCCAGTTGTGCTCCCACTGCAGTGGGATGGCTGCAGAGGGGACCCACAGCAGGCTGGAGCTGGAATCACATGCAGCGCTGGTGGCCTCAGTGACAGGCTGTGGTCCATTCAGCCCTTCCAAAGCACCAGCAGGAAAATGCGTGCCCGCACCAGGGATTACAGATCCATGCCTGTGCCCCAGGGAAACAGGAGGGAAAAGGAACGAGGCCCTAAAAGCACAGTGAACACTTCCCCTTGGCCATACAGCCGTAAATAGAAACTCCTGTGTGACAGCCGGCACAAGGCAAGAGTTACACTGGTTACTGGAAGAAAACATGACCACAAAACATTGTAAATTACAGTTCCCAGTCACCGTGATCTAATCTGACAAGGCCTGTTTTAGGTTACAATGTTTTGGTGTGACCAGACATGAAAGCGTGTGCACTGACTTTTGTGACTAAAAATAGCACCCATCTCAATTTTGCCTCTAATGACTCTGACCACGTCCCTTCAAGTTAAAATACACAAGCATCTTTTTCCTTTCAAGAGATTAAGGAGTAAATTTTGCCAAACTCTACTAGAAGACAAGGTAGAATTGCAATATTATTATAAAGTTTAGAAAAAATCAAAGGGCTGAATCGAGATGAATGAAGTACGGTAAATGCGGTTTATATCCACTTCTAACCTCTGTGGTTCAGAGCTCACTCTCTCTCATCAAATGGCCTGGAGCAGCAAACAGGTGAGTCTATACTGCTCTATTTCTTACAACAGCATTGTACTTCCTTTTCTAGTGCAATAGAGACAAAGTCATATTGATTTACCCAGCACAGGATCAAGCTTTTTTAAAGTGCTATATCTCAGCATTGGAAGGAACATCTTTATTTCCCCTCAGGTGTATTTATGATTAGTAAAGATACCAGTGGAGGGCAACTTTTAACACAGCACCACAGGCTGTTGTTTAAAACACCATGAGAACAAACTTCTACAAACAATACAATTCTTCAAGACTGATGACTCTATTCCAGCTGCAGAGAAGCCTCAATGCCCTCATATGGAAAAATTATCCCTGCACACAAAGCACTGAAGCGTCTTCTAAAAGGAGCACACAAATCTGATGAAGTAGGAACCACAGAAAAGTTACACTGTGCTCTGCACTGAGCCTGTGGCTCATCTCCCACCTGAGCCATGGGGGACTAGAGAGTCAGAATTTGAGGAACAATTGAGGTCCTGCCACTTCCATTTGATTCTGTCTTAAGAAAGAAAAAGTTAGAGACACTGGGAAGCCAGAGGTTCCTGGGTGAATGAAGGCAAGGAGAGACTTCTTAAACTGAAGCAGAGTTTGACTCTGAAAGGAGAAATTCTTGTGCGCTATCAACTGGGGAGCAATACTGCATACAAAAGGGTTGGTACATCAGCTAGCAGGAAGCTAAACCTTTAAACACTTAAAATGTTTGCCCTCCCTCCCATGTTTCTCTGCTTTTCCCTAATAGGTGTTTAAGTAATTTGCAATGATTGTTACAGAGTAACACTGAAAGACCTGGGATGTGCTCCACCTCTCCCAAGCCAAATTAGCCAGGCAGTGCTGGAACATGGGAATAAAAATTCTGGCAATGTCTTCAAGCCTCCACTAATGCCTGGAGTGTCACGACCCTGCTACCCTGGCTGCCTGGACGGTCTTGTACTTCACCACTGATAAGATGAGCAGAAGAGTGGGCACACAGCTGGAGAGAAGCTAACTCACGGCTTAGGGAAAAAAAAACCGTCCATGTCCTGGTATTATGGGGTACACTCCCAAAAGAAAAGGACTCTCAGTTCTGTAATTACAAAGAACAGCTTATACAGAAATAAAGTACAGGAGAGAAGTCTTAGGGGTAACAGATGTCTGTTCTGCAAGCCATACAACTTTCTCATGACACAGAAATAGTAGATAGGAATTTCAGGAGTGCACTGGACACAAAAGAGTAGAGAATTGTTCTCCACATCCTGATGCAGATGACAACCAGAGGGATGAACCACCCATGAAAAAACCCGCCTTGCTTAAAGAATTTAAAACTGACGACAGAATCAATGGATTTTCAACTTGTCTCCCTCCATGAAATAAATGAAATGTCCAATCCAAGCACCAGGAGGCCAGATGTCAGGCAGATGCCCACATCTGTGCTTCCTGTGGAGTGAACTAAGAGAACGCCTGCTGGATGTCTTTAAGCTTAGGCAATGGAATTCACTACAACTAGTATGTGTGGCTCTGTTTGTTGTTTAGCAACACATTTTGGTATGAGGTTACTGTCAAGCTGTCAAAACAAAACAACAAAAAAAAGCTTTTTGTTTTGCAGCTCATTGCTATTAATTATGTAGAAAAGTTTTTTTTCACCAGGTACAAAATGGCTGGCCTTGCAGTACAGGGAATAAAAGTACAAACAGGTTGAGAAAGATCCCCTGTTTGGGATAAGGCAGGTAGAGGCCTTTGCAGCTACAGAGTATATCTGGAAACATGAGCTGGTTCAGCAGGAAATAAACCAAAACCCACTGTTGAAACACATAACCAAAGTAACCCAGACTGCAAGCGACCCTCTTCTGACTCTTAAGTCCCCTTCTTGCTGGCATATGGAAGTTAACCTCCCAAAATCACTCTTTCTGTCTCAGGGAATCTAGGGTACTAGGCTAGGGTGGGGGAAAAAAAGATGCGCAACTGCTACCTGAAAACTCCATTTTTAAATTTCGTGGCACTGTTTGGTATTAGTTGCAAAGATAATGCTAAAATGACAGCAGTGTCTTTATTTAACTCTTGTGCCAAATTTTTTTTCACTGAATAGCCCAATACCAAGAGATCTGGAACATTTTCTGAGCTTGATGAAAATCAGGATAGCACTATGAACAGCTGAAAGTGTAGTTTTTTGTTTTGCTGTCAGCATGCACTGAACCTGCCCCTATTATGTGTGGAAAAACTGACCTGAAGGTTTTGTAGTAGCTGTTCAGGATCTCTCTTCTCTGGGCACAAGTGTTGCCTCCTTACACGTTAGTGACATGTATTTCAGGAAGTCATGAAGGCCAGGAGAGCACTGACCCACACCCACTGCAGGGCTTCCCAGGGTCTCAGAACGTGGGTTTACCTCTGCACTCCATGCACTGGGACACCATGCCCTGCCTCAGCTTTCCCTCTGGGCTCCCCAGATACTCCTCCATCTCCTGCCCTCGGGCCAAGCCTCCTAGCAGAACCAGGGAGCAGTTTTCCACAAGCAGAACTCCCCGTGAGTGCTCAAGCTGGGATCTCAGCTACACGACTGTTATGCCATGGCAGGTTCCCTTTAGAGGTGGCAGTAGACATGGGCTCTCACAGATGAAAAACCTTCAAGAACTTACCACGATGAGTGCAACAACAGACAGCGTGTAGTAGATCGAATCTCTCAAGAGACTCCACGACGACAGCGCAACAACCTGGGGAAACAGGCAAAGACAGCGTGTCAGCTAGGCTCTCGCCAGCACGGCTGCCACACCAGCAGTGTGTGCCCAGGTGCCACCTGTCACTCTGTGGGAGCTGTCCCCACACACGCTGGGAACTCGAGGAAGAGGCCCAAGACAGGAAACACTTTCTGTGGCTGCTGGGGGAACAGCTGCAAGGGAGACAGGAACTGCCACATCGGAAGTACCTGGGGACTCAGCTGTCCCCCACATTGGGCTGTGTGTCCCCGTGAGAGTTTGTGAGGGCTGTAGCTTTACAGGAAGGGAGGCACTCAGGCTTTACCAGCACAACCACACTGATGAGCATTACTAGAGCTCTGTGTGCATCTACACAGGTTTTGGGACAAACACTCAAGTCAACACTCCAGCAAAGTGTTACGAACAAAACCCAGGAATTTGTATGCACTGGAGAATATAAAGGGATCACTGTGCAGTTCATGTCACTTGTCACCTTCCAAAGCCACAGAAATGAGGAAGAATTCTCACTGCAGGCTGCACAAGCCTGCAACTCAGACCTTAGAAGAAAATACCAGTGAATGAATTAATCTTTGATTTCATTAATAGTATTCAAAAGGACAGATTAAAAGCAGACATGTGGAGGTAACATCGTCAATATGATTCTATTTTTTGCAGCTCTAGGAAGTCCCCTCAGTAGAAGCTTCTCCTCAAATCTGTATTTCCCAGTTCTGGAGTGCGTTTCAAACACTCTGGATCACATCCTTCAAAGGTGTATAGCCGAAGGAGGAAGATGGGAGATGGTTCATTTTCACTGATTTGGATCTGAACATGTACATTAATTTTCTGACTGTACCCTCCAGTCGTACTTGCGCATGAATTCAGTCACATGAACAGTAACATCATTTTCAGTTCTATTTCAGTGTCAGCAAAAATAGTTTCCCAAATTTCTCCAATATTGGAATTTTCCAAAACTGCTAATGAAACAAATGCTGTAAAAAGATACTGACCATTATACCTGAAAAACCTCTACAGTCTCCTAGTAGCATGGTTTTCTAAAAAACTGATGTAATTTATGCCCAGCGTAAAGTCCCTTTATGCAACCATTTACATGTTAGAAACTCCTACATGAAGCAAAAAAGCAGGCTTTTAAAGCCCTTGGGTCAAACCAGATTTCTACCAGCTGACAATACATTTCACAGCACACAGACATAGATAAATGGGGATGCTTTTTGACGGAAATTTCCAAATGTAGGAACTTGGAGTTGGGTTCTATTCAGAGATCCTCAGTTAAATCTCACATTTTACATCAGTGTGCCCCTTCATACTGATTGAGCAAATTTTGCAAGAAAGTTTATAGAATGAGTGGACATTATTCCACTCAGCTTTCAGGATGCTGCTTAAGGTCCTCTGCACCTGCCTCAGCATGGATGCATGCTGGTGGGGATTTTACAGCTGTAAACTTCAGCTCTGCACACAGAAGGCACGTTTCTGAAGCAAAGGACAGCCCCCACAGGAAAAGGCTCTGTCTCATAACCTCTGTCCCTGGCCCAAGGGGTGTCACCACACAGCACAGCACACCTGTGAAAGCAAGGTGCCTGGCTACAAGGAGTCAAGGTAGTCTTCCTCCTGTTCTTTGATATTCTACAGTGATCTTGAAGGATCAATGCCTTCCCAAGGAATTTTCCTCAGGCATCTGAACGAGCACAGTAAGATCCAGATGCCTAAATGCAGCTTTCTAGCAGGGACCAAGATCCTGTGGGAATCACAAGGACTCTTGTGTTGATGCCAGATTGGACTGTGGGGGAGCGTGCTCATGCCTGGCACCTGTACAGGCTGCTCACATTTCACAGACATCAGAGTGGGTCTCCCTGATGCAATAACTGTTGGACAGTTAAATTTCAGACATTTTTAGGGCCCAAGTCACCTAGCTGTAGTTTCTCAACCATTTGATCCATATGATACAGGGAAGCCAGGCATGTAAGGGCAACCATGCAATGAGGGTGGAAGGAGCTCATGAGCACTGAGAGCAATGGCAGCGCTCAGCCTGCTGGTCAGAACCACGTCCTGAGGCAGAACTACCAAGCTCCTGCAGGCCTAATTGTGCCTTGCAGCCACCAAGGACTCCACATAAATCTTAACATGCTGGAAACCACTGAAACTACAGATCAGCAAGGCAGAAAAGGAATCAGGAAAGCAATCAGCTTGGGTAAAAACATGATCAAATTTGAGTTTTAAAGCAGCAATACTGTCATATTGTAACCCAGCAGCAAGCTGGTCCTGCAGGAGCTGAGCATAAGGAGGCATCTGTAGAGCACTGATTGTCAGTGCAGTGATGTTTCCTCCTTTTGAAGTGAGTACCTGAAATCCAAACACCAGACGAGTGCCTCTTAGCTGTCCCTTGACCACTTAGTGGGGACTGAACCCAGTTCACCTGAGCTGAAAAGAAGAGCTCTGAAATCAAGGCTTGTACGAGAGCATCCCCTGACGGCTCCACACAAGCCACACTGAGCCTGCTCCCCTGCATGCTACAGCATCAGTCCTAAGGGTGAACTTACCCATAATAGCTACCTGGTTTTCCACAGGTAGACTTTCACCCTGCAAAAATACTACATATAAAATTTACTACTCAGAATGCTTATTTCCCTTTTTTGATGGGCTAGAGAGCAGAAAAATCAAGATTTTCTCAGTTCTAGCTTGATTTCTGAGGCTTGTAACTCCCAAAGCCATGGCCCTATGCAGCACACACCACCTCCTCCACTTAGGACACATGTAGAGATCAGCCACCAGAGGGAAAATCTCCCCTAAAATCAGACACTGGTGCCTGCTTCCTGTAGCAGTGAAGTTGGCTCAGGGCAACCAGGACCTCAGTGGCAATATGCCCTACACCTCATCCTAGGACTCCACCTTTTATCCTCTGTAAAACTGACCCTTCTCTCTTCTGCTCATCCAAATTGTTTCTCTGCTCTTAGGAGCACGCAAGCTGTTCTCCCATCCAGGAGATATCCACCAGCAGAGGCCACCCAGCTGGCTGTTTTCCAGCCTGCTCTGCCCACAGCAGCAACAGGCCCGAGACAAAGCACATGTGGTAGAACAGGGCTGCTGCTCCCTCGGCAAGGATGTGCTCCTGGAGTCCAGAGGCACTCCTGAGTATTCTGGCTGCTAAACTTCCAGGAGAAGCATGTAATCACATCCATGTTCTTCAGGGATCTTCCTTACTCTGAATTGTTTTGAGGGTTTTCCTCATCTCATGGCCGGTTCCTTGCTTGACATTCTCAAGCACTGATCAGCTACTAACACTGCTGGGAAATGCTAGGCTTTGGAAGCAATCTCCCTAATCTTGTTTCTCTGTTACCCTCTGGCACAGAAGGTCTAGATTTTGAGGTATTAAGAGCTAATAACCTAATTTGCTGATGTGGAGAGGCAGGAATGCTTGGACGAGGGTGTCAAAAGATTAAAGACAATCCCTGCAAGTGATTACCCGTAAGAGTCTATGGAGGTCAACAGAGATGTGCCAGCAGTGAATCCACCATTGTCAAAAGGCATCCAGGAGCAGAGAATCTGGGTCAGTCCTCATGCTGCCCCTCTTTGATGTGGACTGCACAGAAGTGATTAGGGAAGCTCTTACACCACCCTAGCACATGCAGGGATCTGGCTTTCGAGCGCTGGTCTGTGCTGCCTGAAAAGCTGCTGCTCGCTGTGATCCCTTGCAAGCCCCTGGCCCACAGCAGCCAGCAGGCAGCGCACTGTGTCAGCCCTCTGGGTGAGCTGCAGCCAGCTGTGCTGTGGAACCTCCTCACATGCTGCTCCTGGTTTGCAGGAGCTGCCCTCAGAGCCGAGGAGGGGCCTTCTGAAGCCTGCTGGGGTCCCCTCCAGAAAGGGCTGTGCTCCTGACACCGCTGTTCTGCAAACCCACAAAGCAATTTCAAATCAGTCCTGTGGTAACATAGCAGAATCTCATGCCAAAGCAAGAGAAACTACCAACTGCTGGCCACTGTTATAGGAAGCAATGAACTCAGGTAGAGGTCTAGGACAGATTTTCAAGGAATCAGGCTGGCCATAGTTTGCAGTTAATCCATGTCTTATGCACTCAGAATTATACAAAAATAAAAAGGGCTCTAGCTCTGCCTTTAAATTTTGCAGCTGATCATTTTCCTCAGCTCAGGTAATTCCAAGGACCTGGCCACCTGCCTGCTCATTCTCACTGATCAAGGTATCAGTGAAGCATCACAGATTAACGGGAGAGTGTGACAGTGCCTTACTTGCACTCATCTCTACATTAAATTAGGCTGCAGATCCATCTGTGGCTGTCAGCAACAGGCCATTCTGGAGCCTCTGCAGCTTTCCTGGGAGACACACGCAGGACTTGGTATGGTTTGGAGGGTGGTGGGTTCCTGGTGGCACTTTTGACACATCCATAATTCGGACAGAGAATCAGCCAAGCAGGTCCATCGATCCCAGAGGTGCCATCTCCCAGCACAGCAGGAGTCCTGATCCCACATCCCCTCCTGGCACACTGAACCACTCTGCCACAGCAGACCTTTTAGACAGACTCCTGCATGGAAAGCCATTGCTTTCCTGTGCAGAGCCCCAGGAAAGCCAGGCAAGCTTTCCAGCAGGCAGCCAGCATCAGCCAGAGGGCCCTGTGCTGGGACTGACAGCACAGCAGGATGTCCTGGACTGAGTGACACTCCCTCTACACCCCATGGTCAAGTCCAAATATCCCAGGACACAAGGACAAGCATCCAGCTCAGTCTCCAGACCATAATTTTGGCCGAAGACCCCAGGGTCTCATGATGCAGCATTCGGGCTTGCTTGAGGCTTTGACCAATACTAACCACAGCTCCCAGCTTCAGCAAAGCACCAAATATGAGCACAGGTCAGGCCAAAATAAAAACCAGGCCTAAACGTATCTGTCTCTCTCAGGCAGTTAAAGCAGCCATGATCTAAGGGACATGCTGTGAGTAAAGCCTCCTTCCAATTACCAGCCTCTAATTTCACCTCTGGTTTGCCATTCTCTGCAGAACCCAATTGTCACTCTGGCTCCCAGTCCGTACACTGTGCACCAACTCCATCTATTCTCATTACTTCCCCAAGAATATTCGCTTTTTTAGGCCTCTCTTGATATTTTCATCACTGCTGCAGCAATCTGTCTATGTGACATTCTCAGAATGGAAACAGTGGACACACTCCAAACCTCAGGACAAAGCCAGAAATATTTCCCTGCTCAACTGGTGGTTATAATCATCCATGAGTTATTTGGACCAGCATGTCTCTTTAGCTCAGATTCCCACAGTGCTGAGGCAGCAGGACCCCAAGGCCTCTGCTGGACCACAAGATCCACAGCAGAATTCAAGGATAGCTGTAGACAGGAAGGCGTGCACAGAGTAAACATCTCCCCATCTCTTCAGACTGGCCAGTCCTTGCCAGAAGTAAAAACCCGATTTTATTATCTCCCTTGCTTTTACACTATAAATGATTAGAGAAAATACCCTACAAATGGTACATCCACAGTACTGATCTGTGTGTCAATTTTGACAGAGAAGGCTTAGCCGAAAATGGTGATGGCTTTTTGCAACAATTAGGAAGTAACCTTGGTTTGATGCTGATAGGAATCCATTTGCAACTCTTCTGATTGCCTCGGGCAGCATCTCTGAATTAATGGTACCTCTCTACCCTGAAACTCCATCCACACCTCTCTGTCCCAGCTGCAGTCTCGGCACCCTACAGACCACCTGATGTTCCACAACATCCTGCCATCATCCTCCTCTGCTTTCCCTCTACCTGGGCTTTCACACACCACAGCCATGCCAGCAGCTTTAGGTACCCAAGGACCACAGCCTTGGCTTCTGCACTACTTCAGTCTGATCTATTATTCTGTCCCATGTCTGCAACACAGCCCTGTCAGTGAAAGACCAGGCTCATGGTCACTACAGAACGCTGCCAGCACCAAACCCCAATGTGCCCTGGATTCTGAGAGCAGTGAACAGTCCCATTAAGTTCTCCTTAAGCTAATTCCCCAGAGTTTTACATGTTTTCCACTGATGTTCACAGACCAATAAAGAAAAAGCAACAGGATTTCAACTCTCACCTCTTAAAACTTCTCCACAGTCAAGGACAAGCAAATAAAAAAGCTCATGAATGCAATCATAAAGCCAAAAGTCAGTAATGGCTGCAGTCTGAGTTGTGAGTGAAATTAAAGCTTAAAAGATTAAGAGGCATGTAAGCTGGCTGAATGGCAGAAGTGGGGTAAAACAGATTACAGAAGTCCCAGTTGCTTCATTAAAAAACATTCTACTAGGTTATTAAACTCTGTTTAGTGTCCTGGTCAACATGCCTAACACAGGTGGTATTTTCCACTGACATAACACATGGCAGCTGATAATTCCTAGAGGCACCTCGGCTGGCACAAGGGTTCTGTGACCTGAACAAAGGAGAACTTGCTGAATTTAGTGTAATTCCTGAGGTAAAAAAATCCCACTGGAAAAGAAGGAGGCAGGTCAGACAGTCACAGTCATCCTTTTCTACTCCAGTATGTTGAGGAATGATGCCTCACCACCCACCAGACCCCTTGACAGAACCAATAACTGGAAGAGCATCTGTGGCACAAGCCAGCATTCCTGGTCCCCTGCTCCACGTAGAGAAGCCTGTCTATTTCTGGGGAAAGGTAAAATAGAGAAACTTGGACTCAACTGAAAAACACAGCAGTTAAATACTAATTAACAAATCAAGCCACGCACATTCAAAATTACATGGTAATGCTGGAGTAACTTGCAACTCATGGTTATGCTGCTCTCACACAAGCACTTCTCAGCCTCCTCTGCAACACTGCAAAATGCTGTGGGTCAGTGCTGGGAGGACAGGATGGCGAGGAGAGAGCAGCAGAGCTGTGAAAACAAGATGAATCCGGATGGGGGAATGTCCAAAACCGAACAAACTCTGCTTGTGCTGGCCTGAATGAGAGCTGAATTAAGCAAGGGCCGCTTCCGAGAATGCCGCGTCCTTGCCGCCAAGGACGGCGAGAGGGCAGGGGAAGGAGGGGAGAGCTTGAGAAGCACAAACATGAGCGTGAGAGAAGACAGGACAGCACAACCAAGGCCTGGAGGGGACCTTATGCTAAGGTCAAGCTCCCCATACACAGCTGGCTTGCAAGCATGGAAAAAGCCCGATGCAATCCATCACAATGCAGACAGCAGCCTCCTCGCTGCTATCCAGCCTGTGTCCCTGTGAATGTTGCTGGACTACTGGCTGAAGGGCTGCATCTGCTGCCATTTTGTTCTCCCTCAGTGTTCCCTGACCTCCTTGTTTCCCCTTTGCCAGAAGGAAGCAAAGCAGACACAGGAGCTAATAAACAACAGCTGGGTTATATGTCTTAGCAAGGAGATGTGCTGGTGTCCAAGGTGTAGGGACATAGAAGGAAACAGCTGCAGACACATCCAACCTGCACTGCACAGGCAAGTGGGGAATGAGAAGAGCTCCTAACATATTTCCATATACTGAAACCATCTACAGCTTAGAAGTTGCATCTACTGCCTGGATGAAATAAGAGAAATCCTCCTCTGGGTGTGAGTGCTATGCAGAATATTTCAACAGGCTGCAAGAAGAAAGCAGGAGGAGCTTCTAAGGTTAACTGCCACAGGAACATGAGCAGCATTCACTATCCACGGGAAAATCTTGAGCTCTCTCTCCAAACATACCTTGGTCAAACACCTCAACACACAGCAGATGTGAAGTTCTTCTGCTTCTGCAGAGGCCCAGTTTAACCTATATTTGAAAGCTCTGATTTTCAGAGTATGGATGCTAGTTTAGAAAATGCAGCCTTTAGGGGATGGTTCTTGTCTGGCCATCAAACACACGGGCAGCCTGCATCCACTGTCGCTTTTTTAATTCCTCCAATCCAAAATCTCTGGAGGAGATGAAAACAGTGGAAAGTACGATCTCCCTGACTGCAGAGCAGATTCCTGCATCTCTAGAGGTGCCTCCCTGGCATGGCTAACATTAACCAGGAGAAGGAGACATAGAGCAGAGGAGTGGGGAGAGGAGAAGGGATCAAAACCACTGGAAGAAAGCTGGATGCTCAGAAAGCAGCTATGGGTGGATGCATCACCCAAGGGAGGAACCTGGTGAAAGCTTTTCTCTCAGGCCTCCAGAGCTGGAGGAGGAGTGACAAGAAGGAACACCATCACACTGGCAAGAGCAACCACTAAATGTTAGGAGATGCAGTTAAGTCACTTGCTTAGTTCTAGACAAGAACAGCCCTAGGGAAGAGGGCAGGGCTCAGGACAGAGGCATTCTGTGTGGTGCCCTGTGGAAGGAAGCAGGAGTGAGGAGAAGAAGAGGGGCTCATATGGCTCAAGGAGCTGAATGCTCCCAAGGAGAGCTGAGCTGTGTGGAGACTGACATGGCCAGTCAAACCAAGGCTTTCCAGAAAGGAAAGCCCTGTGGAGCAGCGGGAGCAGCACCTGGAGCCAGGACTCACGAGCATGCCACAGAATGCTATGCAACAGGGGAAAGAGCAGGCCTGTGCCAGCTCTAATTGGCCCCTAAAAAGCCAAGTTATTCTTTTTTATTTAATCTTTCTGTGCTTTGTTTCCCCATCTTTAAAGCATCCCTTCATCTCACAGAGGTTTGGGGAAGATAAATTAACTGCTCATCAACTGCTCAGATACAATAGCGCCGAGATCGGCAGAAGTTCAAGAGGAAATTAATAATTCTGCTGCTGGAACAGGGCTTGAATAGAGCCTGGTAAATAAGGCAGGAGGGCACAGAGTGAACAATAAGAGAAAACAAAATCCTGAATATCTGCTCATTAAGTGAGCAAAGTCCATTCTGTGTGCAAAGGGAGGCAGGGAGCCTGTGGAGAACCCAGCAAGAGACTCTGTAATTAAAGACTGGATAATAATGCATGTGCCCCAGGGGGGCAAATTAAGGGTGCACAGGGAACCCTCACACTGCAATTTTCTAACTTTGCAGTGTTTGACTTTCAACCTTCACAATGCTCTTTCAATGCCTTTTTTAGGTGTGCAGTGTCACATGGAGGCGTGGGCACGCTTCCCTTCTCCTGTTCCAATAAGCAGTAGGATGCTTATGCTGATTTATCCTGAAAAATGTGCTCATACAGCCAGTAAAGGCTTGGAAGAATAAACAATTAGGGCTGGTGCTCAATCAAATGCATACCAGCTTTTTGGGGCTGTGCATTTGTTTCTTTTTCTAAACATGGTGCACATAACCAAACCCAGTGTTTTCTCAGGCCAAAGAATACATCCAACACAGCACATACGAACTGCAACCTAATTTAAAAATAAAACATATCCTGGAGAAGGCTGGACAGTATTTTACAATTCAACTGTTTACCAGTAAAAAAAAAACCAAAACAAACAACCAAACCAAAAGAAAGCTTTCAGAAACGCAGGAGAAGGCCCCTGCAGGTCTGACCTCTGGGATTCCCAGCCCACAGGCAATACATCTGAAAATCTGAGATGTATTGTTTGAGCTCAATCCACAGGTCTGAGCTCAAAGAAAAAATCCTGGAGCACAGCAAGCAGCTTTGACCAACAGCCAGCCCCCAGGCTCACCTGGCAACTCACTACCGAGATCCAGGTCCCCAGCAGAACAGAAAGCTCACCAACAACCAAATTTACCACCTATGTTAGTGCCTCTGTAGAGACATTGTTGACAATAAAACCAAATTCCTACTTATACTAACAAAAAACAAATGATGAATCACACCACTAAGAGGGAATGACTTTTTGGTGAAAGGCTGTGAGTGGGAAACAATGAAAAGCATAAATTGATCCAGAATTTTATCTAAAACACTGCAATTATTGACACTGAAATTTCTTATTTGCTCACTAAAATCAGAGTTCCACATGGTGGCGTCAATCATTCCAGTGCTCACCCACTCTCTGAGGGTTAGACAGCAGCAAAGAGAGGTTATGTGACTTCACAAAACCACACACAAATCAGCAGCAGAGTCTCAAGGAAAACAAAGATGGGGCAAAGCAGTCAAAATCTCAACGCTTGGCTTGAAAGAAACTCACAGACTATGCCTAGGATGACTTGAACTTCTGAAAGCTACCACGGCTGAAAGGCTGAAGATCTTTTACAAGAGCATTTTGGCTGTGATTTAGCCTTCTGAAACAACGATCTCCCACCTGTAAAAGGCCTCTCGAGGAGACTGACAATCTCTGTCAAGCCCCAAACTCTAGCAGGCCTTTCCAAAGGTGGTTTGTAGCCATTTTTTAGCAGGTTTGAGGCATGCAATCAGTACTGTGGCGAGTAAAAATCAGAACTGGCTCCTCTGCCATCATTAACTGCTAGACAGTTAATCACCTTCATTTGCATGAAAAAAGCAGCCTGAGAAGGAAGTCCTGTTGATGACAGGAGAATACCTCTGGGGAACAGAGCCTCCTGCCCTGGGAAGCCTTTGGTCATTAAACATTTACCTCAATTAACTGGATTTTCACAGTAAGAGTTACAGCAGAACCACTGACACATTGAGCATCTGTTGCATGCAAATCAGGACATGTGGGTGGTTAAAAAGCACTGCTGTGACCTTATCCTGAGGCCTCCTCACACTGAAAATGTTCACCTTCAGCCTGCAGAAGTTCACTGCTAATGAAAACAGAACTGGATCACAAGGAAAGCCCCATCTCTCTGCAATGCTCTCCCAGACTGACCAAGGTCTTCTCAGTTCTTCTTCCATTGCCTTGTGCTGGTAACATGACCCTGCTTCTCCTCTTTATAAGTAAATCTGCACAGTAACACGCCAAAGGACATTTATGAGATTGTAAAAATACTTGGCATGTTGGCAAGTGCCAAGGTAAATGCAGATTCAGGTATTTAATTATACAGTCAATCATGTCTGCAATTCAGACAGCAGCTCAGATCTCACAACTTAATTGCTTTAATTTCAGATGAATAGCTTGTGTTGTCACAAGCAGTTTGACACGCTGGAGAACACTCACAAACTACACGATGAGCAAACAACCAACATTTATTCCTCTGCCCACCCACACACCTTGGGCAGCTCAAAATGCCTGAGCTGAACTTCGCTGCTCTGTTTTTCATTTCATAAATGCGGGAGGAACAGCACAGGGCGCTATTAAAAACAGCAAAGCCAGAGAAATTTGTGGCAAGGTGGTGAACCTGGCATCTGATTTTGCAGTACAGCCAAGGCACAGGGTGAAGCAAGAACTGTAAGGAATCATTAAATGTTCTTACCTGTCCTGCAAAAAGCCCACACACACCAATAATACAGAGGATGTTGAATACAGCCGAGCCCACGATGGTTCCAACACCTACGTCTCCTTTTGTGATAAAAACACCTGAAAAACAAGTTCAAGAGGAGCTGTGTAAATGGGAAAGAGCTGACTTTTTTCATATAAAAGTGCAGACCTCACACCCTATTAATGAATCTAAAGGCAGGTACTAGGCAAACTGCAGAGAGTTGCTTTCTGAGGGGATCCGGATAGACAGTGTGATGGGAACCAAGTACTTGAGGCACATCCAAGTTATTAACTTGCTGGTATTGTGGCCCAACATTATGGCAAGACACACCACAAAACACTGCAAGCTCATGGTAGCAGCTGGTGGAACACAAATCCACAGGAAACTGTCTCCCATAAGATATTCAACTGGCTTCAGTAGGGATGAAGCTTCAGTAGAAGATGGAGATGATTCAGAGCTGTCTGGCCACAGCTACTCACAAGCCAAGTGATGCCTCTCAGGATGAGTTATGGGGCTATGCTACAAGCTTTTTTCAGAGCTCTTCTGTCAAATTTGGTTAAAATTGGCCAATGAGGTTAATGGTGAGGGAGATGAACTGACAGACACATGTATCACGGTGCTGCACAGTCCCTTCCTTAGGAAGCCAGCCTAAAAATAACACTCCATCTCCTGCTAGCTGTCAGTCTGTTTAAATTCACCACTTGCTTTTAAGGTTCCAACACTATTTATCTGGCCATACGTAAACTGGCCAGTGCAGTTCACATATTTTGTCCAACTTCATCCTTTTCTCAGAAACACAGAAGCACTTACTTGCCAAGTGACACACGGCACCCGGCACGTTACACCACAGCAGGAAAATGATCCTGATAACCATCAGGGTTTCTCTAAGTCACCTGAAGGAATCTGGTTTTATTTTCACCCTGGTACTGCACTACCCTTAACCAAAGGACAATCCCAACTTGGTCCAATTTAAGTTCCCAAATGATAAGGCTTTGCTTGTGCAATCAGACCTCTGCAGAGCACAAAGCTTTGCGTGAATTAACTCGTGCTCTGCATCTGGCAGCTGTGACTGAAAGACAAGTGTCTCCTAGAGAAAGTATCTGAGCTAAGAACTAATTCTGTTCAGTGATGGAGCGCCCCCCGTACCCTCCCAGCTGCTGCCCTGATGATCCCCCACCAACAGAGACGTGGGTGAGTCAGACTGCAGGAACACTTCACCCTCCTAGTGTGGTTAGGTAGAACATCACTCTGTAACACTGCCTGCAGTCCCCCTCCCCCACTGCTGTGGGGGCACCCAGAGTTTCCCGGGTTTTGCACACTTAAGGACAGCTGAATCCCTTCACCGCACTTCTCGTAAGTGTGATGCTCTGACCAACCTATTTGGAAATGTGATGCTCTGACCAACCTGTTGCTGTAAGAAAGCATTTCAAATCCTCTTCTCCTCCCCACTCAGGCTTTTCCAGGGAAAAGCAGTGTTGGAAGACTGACCAGAGGGGAGGTGATGGCAAAGAACCTGCCACTGAGGACATGAACAGTGTGCCAGGGTACCAGAGAAGGAAATCTGGGGGAAATCCTTTCCCACTGTGCCCTGGAGCTGGCATGGCAGATGGGGCAGGAAAGTGGACAGGAGAGGATAACGCTGTAGGTGAAGCCTGGCTAATGGGCAGCTATGTAAAGTGCCCACTGGTCCTGGCTTGGCAGGGTCACATCCAGGCCCTGCTGTGAGACAACAGTACTCCCAGAGTCACTTCACCTGGCGAGGACTCCCCACAGTCAGTGCCATGTGTGCCCAGGAAGGGTTATAACAAACCTTGCAGGCATGCAGCAATCCCATTTCAGCTCTGAAAACAGCCAGGGAAACGTGCAGGTTTTGGGAAGCAGCAGCAGGCTCCTTACCTATGACAGATGTGAACAGCTCAGGAGCAGAGCTTCCTGCTGCCATGAAAGTTGCCCCAGCCACGTCTTCGCTGAGATGCAAGCGCTGCAGAGAAACACAGAGCCACTGATTACCACACTGAGCAGCTGAAGGAATTCCACTCCCAACATTAAACTGCCTTCCGAGAGTGGGTACCTGTAAAGTTTTGTGTGACCAAAGGTTAAGTATAGGGAAAAAGCCACCACTGGCTACTGAAGTGAGGCATCACCTGAAAGAGAGAGGGCAGGTTATGCCAGTGACACTTTTAGAGAGGAGTGTAAGGTCACCACTCCAGCCAACAGGGAAGGCAGCTTCAGCACTCATAGGTCTGTCTGCTCCACAACCCCAGCAACACACACCTTATCTTTCCCACTTTCACCTGTAAAGGGCAAGGCTAGGGCTCAGGCTTCGTTCACTTCCAGCCACCTTCCCTGGTACAAGTTATGCCTTGCTTTACCCTCTCCTTACCCCCTTTCTCCTAGAATACATCACTTACCTCCTGTACCTGTTCCTCAGCAGTACCCAGGGACTGTCTAATACCAGGGGCTTCTGGAAGGGAAAAGACCCACTGTTCCACGAAAACGTCATCAGCATATGCTGCTTCCAAAGATTTCCTTGGTCAATTACACCCTCTATGTTGTCTGCACTCCCACTGTTCCATCTGCACCAGCTCCCATGGACCCAGCACCCATCTGCATCCGCTCAGCAGATGCCACAAGGCACCTTCCCCTGCTGAGGAGGAGCAACAACCAGCTCCTGCCATACAGCCAACACACCGAGCTGTTACTACACCAAGGCAGCAGCTGCCACTGTGGGAGCACAGGAAAGGCAGCCAGGAGCATGGGGAAAGCAGCTCAGGGTGGTGGGAAGTGTCCCTGGCAGAGCTGGCTTTTGAGGCAGCCCCCCAGCCTGGCAGGACACAGGAAACCTCCCTCTGTCCCCATTCCCCTGCAGCACTGCAGGGCTCCTCTGCTGTTTCATCCTTGCCCAAGGACCTTTGCACAGAGTCAAGAGAGCAGAAATCCTCACAGCAGCCTTTTCTGAAGATTCCACAATGGGTATTCCTCGTCCCTAAGGGAGGGTAACTCTAACCAATGCCCATAGGTAACAACCCTTTGTACATAAGTTATGGGGACAAGGGAAAAGGACAGGTTGTGCCCTCACCAGGAGTACACATGCATAAAAAAGGGGCGTTTTGTAAGTCTGAACTAACACAGAAAGTGAATGTCTACCATAGCAAGTGTTCTGGAGCAAATTCCCATGTCAACACACATTTGGGAGTGCAAATGGCTTGTTGGTTCAACTCAACAACTCCTTCCCAAACTAGATGAAGCTAAGCCAGAAAAAGGGCATTTGTTTTAGAATTAGAGCATCTAAACTGTGAGAAGATGTACAATTACTGGCAGATCCTCAAGGCCAAAAAAGCCTTCAGGCAGAAGGCCTGAATTCTTGGTGCATAAAATACACAAGAATATTTGAATGTCTCCAAACTTCACCTATGGGGTGCGAAAAGACATTTCTGGGAGAGAATCAAGCAGGAGCAATAGAACAGTAAAAGTCTGACCCATTTATGTGATCCATTTTGGTAATCCCTAATGCCACAGCACCTTTCTCCAGGACAGCAACTTCTCAATACAAGTACTCCAGATGTGGTGTTCAGTTGCTAAGCTTTCTCTTCTACACACAGTTGCATAAAAATGGTTATTGTCATCTTATTGGTGGTGCTGGATAACAGAATGATTCAGAACCATTAAGGCACACGAGGAATTGTTGTGTTCCATTGAGAAGACAACAAATAACCAAAACAGCAAATATCTAAGCAAACAAAAACTGCCTTCTAGGGCCCAGGGCGTGCAAATACTGCAGTAAATCACACACAGAGGGTGTTTGCTTTTTAGACATCAGATGTCTGCACAAACTCAAGCACAGCTGAGGATTTGTCAGAAGAACAAATGGCTGGAATTTGTTAGACCAGTTGTAGGGCTGGCACTTGTTAGACCAACTTCTGGGAGAAGGTGGAGACACACAGACCCTGCATGTGCAGAGAGTTAGTGACCATAAAAGAGTCCCTTGCTTGTGACAATGAAGTTTACCACCAGTGAAGCTACAAACTGGTAACGCCACACACAGTGTTTCCTACTGTCATCTGTAAACACAGTCAAGGATCAACTTTTCTACTGAGCAGTGCAGGACACAGAGGTACAGGGAAGTGATGGAGCTTGTCCATGGCCAGTCAGAGCCCCTGGCAGAACTGCAACAGGAGCCAGTGCTCCACAGACCAAGGTCAGGCCTCTGGGCCATGAGTGGGGCTCAATCAAAACACACTCATGGGAGGTAATTAACGAGTGTGCAGCAAGAGAAATAACAATTTCCCTCCATCTCCTGTCTCCCTGTGTCTCTCTGAGCAGCTAGTTTGCCCTTGGGCATATTGACAGCACCTCAAAATACAAGCCTGTCCTGGACACTTCTCACTCAGCTCAGGTTTTGTTCATCTACAGACACCTGAGCTAGCTTCTAGAGCCACATTTCCCACTGAGGTTCACTTGCCTGGGAGAGGGAAGGTCAAAGAACTTAGTGTGTCTACATCCCCCAGCATCTCCTATCCCCATGTCCACACCAATATACCCTCTCCTGAACCTTTCAATGGGGTTCCCCAGATTCAGCCCCAGAGGGTGCAGCAACTTTGCAGGACAGAAGCTCCTGCCTTATATTGTTACCTTTCAGTTACCTCTATACCAAAAAGCGGAATTTCCTGGGGATTTTTTTATTTGATGATGTAAAAAAGGCCCGCACAGCGGGATGCTGAACTTCAAATATCAGGTTAGTTTAGAGACAGCCCCCATCAGTGCTGTCAGCACAAATGACTTGCCCTGTCAGCTTCCACACCTCTCCCAGTGCCAGCACAGCCCACACCCTGACGGGTGACACTTGTTCCCAGGCACATGGACAGGTGTCTTGTACAAATGGCACAGACCTCTGACTGCCAAGACCAACCATATTCTCCCCACACAGAGATTTCACTGCCTGGAACTGACAGCAGATATGGCTCGCAGTAATTCTGGGTACATGGTCTGTGTTCGCTCTGTGGCTGTCTGAGCTGATGTAGGCAAAAATGTACTCCTTGTCTTCTAAAATTTAGGCATCCTGACCTTACCAAAGAGAAACAGAGTCCTTTGTAATTGCTGGAAGCATTCACAAGCTTCTTTACAGCTGACCTAGCTGTCCCTGCTGCTTTACAACTTACACCCACACAACACAAGGTCTGACAGTCATGACTGTGAGGGCAGGGTACAAGATCCACGGTTTCTACTGGGGTAAATCACTAGAGGTTTTAATTTGTGTCAGCTAAGGCTAGAGCCTGGTGTTTCTGCAGAGACATCTGCAAAGACACGCAAACAAGAGGCAACAGCAACCACCACAGGGTGAATGCCTGGAGCACCTGGAGAGCCTGTCCTGCGAGGAGGAACACAGAGCTGAGTCAATGAGCACACATCGTGTTGAGCAACAAGACAAGCAGCGCAGGCAACACTGCAGGACAACAGCAAATACACCATCACCACTCCCCAAGGCTCTCTAGAACTGCTGTGAAAGCAGCACAAGAGGAAGGAACATCTAACACTTACTTCACAGATCTTTTCCAGCGAAGGGACGAAGAAGTCATCGCAGACGATTGCCAACGCGTAGAACATGTACACAGCCTGCAATGGAGAAGAGAAAAGGCTGAGTCTGGAGACTGTCACACAGAACTGAACAGCAGCATCCCAGGTTTGATTTGGTACAGACTTTTCAAGGAAATAAAATGCTCTTGCAAGAAGAATTCATAGAGCTGTCTGGGATTTAATTGAAAGATTGTGGAGTATTTATCCAAAAGTTCTTCTAAACTATCAAAAGCTGCCAACATTTTATCTTCACCATAAAGACTCCTTTTTTTGTTTTTGTTTTGTTTTTTTTTTTTTAAATTCTCTGGACATTGCTAAGCCACACTGAAGTATTTTTGCCTTCCTTTTTTTCCCTGTTGGGCAGTGCAAGGCTTTTTTATCACTGTGTTCTGTGAAAATCTAAACCCTGTAGGAGTAATTTTTAAAATCTAGTGTTCTGAAAAAGGGAAAAGGAGCTTTTTTTTCTGGACTGGAGTGCCCTGCCATGTCACCTGGGTCCCAGTGGTAAATCTTGCTGAACTTCACATAGGAACAAATAAAACCAAGGGGGAACACAGGACTCTAAATGACACTGGGCCAATCAGTTCTTCAATTTCATGCAAGAAGCATTTAATCTGGGTTTCTGTACTATTAAACAGAATGCACAGGGGCCTGATCTCTGCCCTGAGAGGCAAATGACAGTGTGGCTCACATCCACGCAGCAAAGTCCTGGAGGGCAACCTGGCCCATCCTGCCCACAGGGAAGGAGTTCACTCCTCACGTCGACACAAAGACTACCACTGGATGGGAAAATGCCCATTGGCATAGGGGAAAACCAGGGGAAAAGCGTGCCAGGCACCAGCAGAGCACAACCCCAGCCAGGCTGTGTGTGCCTCCCAGCCCATTCTGGTTTTCTGGCATGGACACATCCGAGACTTGCTGCAAGGTTCAAAGACAGCTCCACCTTTTTGGTGTCACCCCCCAAGCACCAGCACAGAGTTACTTCCAGAAGCAGTGCAGCTCCAGTGACTAACTACAGCTGAGAGAAGTGGCCAATATGTGTAGAAAAACAGTTTATTAATCCTAGGGAACCAGAGTTTCAAGCACATCACCAACAGATCCTCTGGCTTTGCTTGTTGTTGAAGTCCTGCAGAAACTCGGGCAATGTGAGGAGACCAGAGTATTTTTTTCTGGAGAGAAAGCAGCAATAAAAATGGCCTCCAGGTTTTTTATTCTTGTTTTGATTTTCCAGGAACAAGTTTAAATCCCCCAGCCCAACCAAAAACACAGCTTCTAATTTGCCAGAATTACAACTTTGCTGCAAAAAAGCCAGTAATTACTGTACATCTCACCCCATGAAAACTTTTTGAGCTCAAAAATAATTCAAGTATATTTTTTTTTCAGGATTGGAGATGGGACTTTCATCATAACAAATAATTGTGACACAATCTTGACACAACAGGTGCTAGAATGTCACTTGGATAGTTTATGTTATGTTATATGTTATGTTTTATGACCCTTGTCATAAACATGAGTAAGTGCAACTTAGGCCTTTTGAAAATCTTAGGCTGCAAAACAGCCCCGAGGACCACAAGAGTAAGCAAAATGCCAGGTCTCCAACTCTGTTGGGCGCAGCAAAGAACCTGATCTTGCAAAGGGAGCACCAGCTGCTGACACAATACCAAACTGTATCAACAGAGATAAAGAAGAGAGGAACAAGGATCAGAAAGGGCTCCAGAGAGTGATGTGGCCAAATTCCACTGAAATACAACGGATAGCGGGTGCCCAACTTCAGCCTAGATTTTGATCTGCTAATCATATTAATCTGCAGTGAGTCATGCCCTTGCTGTCCTGTCCAAACACACAGTAATGCCTCTCAAGAATGCTAATCTGTCCATCAGCATCATTCCTGTAAAGTGAGCATGTCCTCTCCGTCTGACATGATCCACGCCCACGGAGCACAGGGCTCCAGGTGCCTGCTGGGCTTCCTGCACCTCCCAGAGGCAGGCAAGGAAACGGGGGCCAAAGGGAGGCAGCCACCACAGCATCCCATGCCCCAGAGCCCAGGCAGCTCACCCCAGATGTCCCCACACGTAGCACACACGCACTGCACTGCACTGTTGGTGTCCACAGATGATGCCACGCTCCACAGGGCCCACAGAGGCACCAGGGGCAAGGCACCCACCAGTTTTTCAGTTTAGACAATTCCTTCTCTGGATTTTTAGATGCACATTCGAATGATCCCAGGGGAGGGCTTGTGTCGCTTCCAGTGCACACAAGACTGCCAAAGCATCTCCATGTCCCAGCACTAAAGTGGAATCTCATGGTGTCCAGGTTTTTAGAGGGCACAACAACAACAACCTTCAAGGGTGACAAGGGAATTTTCTTTTGTCCGCCCATGCTTTCTCATTTAGTAGGATCAGGTAAAAGACAAAAGGCAAAAAGGGCACTGAAATGAGTAAGGAACAGAAAAATAAGTGGGAAAGAATTGCCCCCCAGACTCTTCTTCATCCCCCCCAGGAATGGGGACTGGCTCCTGCTGCAGAAGCTGGAAGCATGAAGCCAAACCTGCTGCACTCCTCGGGATAAGCACTAGCACCAGGCTGACAGCACTGACCAGGCTGAGCCCACGTGACCATTCTCTCCAGCATTTACTTTAATAACCTCATTTCTGTCACAAATCTGATTTTGGCTGTGAGTCTTCCCTAAGTTCATTCAAGTGGCTTGCGTGCAATAAAGTGTGAAGTGTCAGAATGGAAGGAGTATCTGGATAAACCCCAGCCTTGTTCACAGACTAAATCACTGGAAGCTACCCACAGTCAGTGAACACATGAGGATAGTAACTGCTACTTCCTTGGAAGTTCTTCGGGCTCTTTGGTGGGGCTTGTTTGTTTGCTTTTCAAACAAACAAAACAAAGCAATGTTTAGAGTTTGGGCCAGCAGGAACACAAGCAGGAGGGGGCTTTTTTATGCAAGAGGGGGGAAGGCAGGAGCATCAGGGAGGCCAGTCTGCATGGCATGCCCTGTGAGGAGAGGGCTAAGAGCACAGCTGAGACACTCAGGAGGATGAGGTGGTATCATCTTCCATCTAGGTCATCCTGAGATTTCACCAAGGAGTCATATGGATTTTTCCTTCAGCACATGGCCCCCTGTCTTCACAGGTACCACAGGAGCAGCAGCTCTGGAAAGGAGCAGGGCAGCACTGAAGGCTGTTCCACCTGAAACTGCCACTAGGAATTAAGGAAGTGGCTGAGGGACACAGAGTATGGCCTGTGCAATGGCAGCAGAGCACAATGTGGAGGACTCAACACACAAAATAAGGCTGAGCACCACCTTCACTCAGTTGTTTTCAGCTCCAAGTGATGATATGGGAGTCTTTAGCCAGGCCACACACTTGAAGAAATACACTGACTCTTCCTCCCCCAAAGGACATTAAAAAATTAGGAAAATGCAATGGCCCTGCATAAAAGGATTATAAATGCCAGATTAAGTACCACATTAGGACTGATTTTAAAATTACGACTCCAACAAAGAAAGATGCAATCTCTGCATCAAAGGTGATTAAATTTCTTATTCAAAATACCTGTTCCACTGCACAGGACATTGGTCATTTTGGTCACAGAAATGGTAATTTTTCGTGTTTGTCCAGCAGTCCTTTGAGCTTCCCATGACAGTCTTCACACTCGAACTCAAACTCGTTTCACTGAGCGAAAGAAGCTTCTCACAAGAGAGCCTAATGCCGTAGAAGCAGCAATCCCTACAGCCCTGCTTTCTTCCCAGGGGGCTGTGAAAGGCCGAGGTTGTTGCTGGCAGCAACAGCAAGGGTGCCTGCTGCTGCCCCACAGACCCTGCCCCGGGGGGCAGGACTAGCAAGGGGCCACCCCTGAAACCATGTTAACCAAGCACAGGGCTTTTCTCAACTCTGACTGCATTACAAACCCGCCTAAAACCCCACGGTGGGAGGGAAATTTAAAAACCCCAACCAAAGCAGGAAGACACAGAGCCTGGGTTGACTCCAGCCAGCAGCTTGGGTACCATGATGTGCCCAGCAGTGCTCCCAAAGATGGCCAGGGCACTGGAGAAATCAACCCCCTAGGGAGACAGCCCTGTGCTGCAGAAATGAGATGTGTCTGGGTATTGACCCGATGCAGAAACAGAGACAGGACCCGTCCAGGGTGACCTACATTTCCCGAGCGCCTCGCAGGAGGGAGGCAGGTGCCTGTTAGAGCCCCTGTTCCCATGGCTACGGGAAGCAGTGGCAAGGCAGGAGCAGGAGGGATGGCTGAGCACAGACACTGCTCCTCCACCCTGCCCAGCTCTGCCCAGGGACAGGCTCGGCTCTGACCATGCACAGGCTCCTCACGCTGGCAACCCAACATATCCTGGCTCTGCACTCCAGATCTGCTGGAGGAGGCTGGGAAAAGAGGAAGCAACACTGTGCTGTCAAAACCACTGGGGTAATGTAGAGACCCAACCCCCACATTCTCAGCTGCCAGTCAAAACCTTGGGAATTTCTCAGCAAAGCCATTTCCCTCCTGTCTCGAGGGGGTAACCAGTGCCAGTGCCCCTGAGCATGGCAGGGCTGAAGATCAGCACAGGGACGTCAGCTGGAACAAAATGAAAACTAGGAAAAGGCTAAGAGAGAATCCACACAGCCTTCCAGTACTCAAAGGGACTGCAGAAGAGCTGGAGAGGGACTTTGACAAGGGCTTGGAGTGACAGGACAAGGGGGAATGGCTTCATGCTGACAGAGGGCAGGGTAGATTGGGTATTGGGAAGAAATCCTTCTGTGAGGGTGCTGAGGCCCTGGCACAGGTCACCCAGAGAAGGTGTGGCTGCCCCTGGATCCCTGGAAGGGTCCAAGGCCAGGCCTGATGAAGCTTGGAGCAACCTGGGATAGCGGAAGGTGTCCCAGCCCATAACAGGGGAGTTGAAACTGGATAATGTGCGAGGTTCCTTCCAATCCAACCCACTCTATGATTCTACAAACAATGTTAAGATTACTGTAATGTTAAGATTACTTGGGTGCTGGGGAGCTCCCAGGCTGCAGGAACAGCACCAGAGGTAAAATGCAGACCCTGGCCCCTCCAAACTGAACATCCCCAACCAGTGACTTAGTGAGGAGTTACTCAGCAGCTCAGCCTCTTCTCAGAGGGGACATGGAAATAATGAATGGCAGTGAAGCAGTCAGCTGCTGAGCTCTGAAAAAGTATCCAGGAGAAATTAAACACCATGACTCCAACCTGTAATCTGCCTTCAGTGGCCTACTTCTCCTTCAAACCAAAGTATTTTCAGTTCAGACCTAAAACTATTGCTGACCTGCCCAGTTTTTCCTAGATTTTTCAAGTGTTTAGGAATTAACTTTCATCTTTGTGAAGTATCAGATTATGTTTAGTAATTCACACAGCCCCACTGAGAAGATTTGCTGGGGTCTTTTTACCCTTTTTATTAAACAATAGGGAGAAGATGCCCTGGGAAGCCTCCTGCTCTTCCCCAAGGTCCCAGTGATAGCTTTTGTCCCATTCCTCTGGCTTCTCGTAAACCAGCTTTCTTTCAGAATTAAACATGGAAGTATGGGCAAAGGGGCAGAGGACTACATTTTTACTGAAATGAATAGAAACTATTTAAGGGGAGGTCACTAACATGAGAAGCATGGTGATGACCTCTAATCACCCCTGCATTGTTCTCCCTACCATTACAGAGCTCCTTTTACAGTCCAGTTTCCTCAAACCCATGAAGAAACCTCAGTGGAGGCAAAAAAAACTGTGCCTGTATCCTCTTTCTCCCCTAAAAAGTGCATTTCTGCTTCTCTTCTGATTTCATCACATGCTTGGTAAGTGCATTTCTGGGAGGTAAAAAACAGAACTGGATGTTCATTATCCCAGTACAAAGAGCACCCCTTCCAACCCAGATTAGAGACAGGTTGCTAAATGCTAACAGTTTTCTGTTTCCTCTGAATATCATTTTTTTCTTTGACAAGAGGTTGTCTCCAGCTATCCCAGTACTAGAGAGGCTGAATCCGGCCAGGTCCTGCACCTCAGGAACCACAAGAAAAAGAGTGGTCAGTAAATTTTCCTAAGTCCATGAAACTGCTGCAGAGAACAATGGAGCACCCATGGAACAATGGATCAAGGGAGCTGCCTTGCTGTTTGCTAGCAAGGAAGAAACTGAGTACATTTCTGCTGGGACAGTGGATGCTTTTCTACTTCTCATTACAAACAGATTTTCCTTTTTATTCTGAACTAGACAGTTCAGTCCTCCAGACTCCATTTTGGTACATGTTAAAGGCACATTCAGCCCATTCAGAACTGAATTCATACATGAATTTTTAGGAGTATTCTTGTTGGTGATATAAAATCCAGCTCAGGTCCAGTGCTCAGTTTCCAAAACATTTCAAAGCTCAATGTTCCCATGGAAACTTGAGATTCTTGAGCTTGCCAGGCACGGTCAATAGCAACGTTACTCAACAAATTTCTGCAGCTCTTTAGTCAAAATAAAATCCTTACACAGAGGGCTCACATTAAAATACAAATTACAATCTAATTTATACTCAAAAAGAAATCATGAATCACTTCTCACAGCTAACAGTGACTGCTCATTTAAGCTGACTAAAAATTGTTAAAAGCTTCTAAATATTCATTAGGAGCAGGTATTTTCTTGGCTGCTTAAGAATGCCTCTAATGGAACTCAAAGAGCTGATAAAGCAAACTTTCCAATCCATGTAATGCCATGGATATTTCTATGTCAATTATTCTATCTCATAAACTTCAGAGTGTTCCACAGTTACTTCTTGCAGAAGAAGTATCTTTTAGCTCTCTGACATTTAGTTTTCATCTTAAAGATGCCAAACTGTTCCATTTTCAGAGACGACTTTCTCTTTCCCATGGCCTGACATTCTGACAGTGTCTACAGAAAAAATGAAAACGGGAAGCAAGTTTAAGCCATCCTTCCATTATTGACTCCTTCTTTTATCAGAAGATCCCAAGAACAAAAAACTATCACATCCCTGACTTCACAGTCCATACAGGAGATGAAAATGCACTGAAGAGAACATAACTTCAATCAGAGCTCTTGAGCACACCGGGCCCTGTCCATGCCAGCAGGAGAAGAAAGGCAAAGTCACAACACTTACACAGAGGACGTGCAGGACGACAGCTCCATGTCTCCTGTCCTCGTTGGTGAAGATGTCATTGGGGAACTCATGGAGAGCTGCAAAAAGCGGGGAGGGGGGAAAGAAAGCTCAGATGTTTAATCAGCTCCTCACACCCACCCCACATGCTGGTCAGTAACACAGCGAGAGGCTGCCCAACCCAGCCTTGCAGCCACCTGCCAGAGGCTCTGCCTCACCTTCCTGTGGCTCAGCTTACCTTGTCCTCAGGCACCACCTCCCCCAAAAGTTTACTGGGCATTTCCCTCTGTGGCCAGCACCACCCTGTGACCCACAGATGCCCCTCTAGAGCACAGCATGGCTCCTTCCTTGAGGGAAGCAGCCAGAGCTGTCCAGAGCAGGTGCAATATCTCCTGGAGGGGTTGGCAGCTCTCTTCCCACTGCCCAACAATCCACAGAACCATGGAGAGGAGCACCATCAAGCACTTCACAGGCTTTGCTGCAAATGCACTGTTGCAAGTCACTGAAAGACAAATTCCCTCCATTTGCTCAAATGCCTTATTACTGCTCTGGATGTTAATTGGATTATAAAGCTCTTCAGAACAGCCTGCCAATTAGACTGCAGGAATGGCTTTGGGTTATAAATCAAAAAGCCAGTGTGAAGACCATGCTCTAGCATTCAAGTGTTTCTCAGTAATTTCAGATTTTGAAACAACAGCTTTCTTCTAATGGTCAGTTCTTCACATTCAGCCATCAGCTGGAAAAAATCAAACTGCCTTTCACATCTTTAGCAGGCTCTTTCTGCCTTTCACATCTTTAGCATTCTCTTTCTGCCTTTCACATCTTTAGCATTAATAAAGCTCCAGCAATAGAGACTTAATTAGCAATTGCACAGATGATTAAATGGAAAAACAATCCAGCTCACACTCCTGGTTTGCTGCCTCTGAAGTAATAACTGAGCAAAAGGCAGCTGCATTTTAATTTTTTTCCTCATACAAGCAACAGCTCTACCCAGGCACTGCAACAGAGGAGGAAACCACTCTTTTTTACATACAGTCTTTTACACAAAGGCTCAGGTTATTACTGTTAATTGTATTCCTATGGATTAGTAAATTCTCTAAGGAGTCCTAACAAACTAGCAGGAGCTACTGGAGCAGTACAGACAGCGTCTTTAAAATATCTGTAACAGAGGAACACAGCAATAGCCTTCTCCTTTATGAGAACCAGCAATGCCTGTGACTTTTTATCACCAGTCAGAACTCACCCACCAAGAGCTGTGACTGCTTCCAGGAGCTGTGACTGCTTCCTTCCAAGGCAGAACTAGACCTGCCTGGCCGCCTTCCCCTCCCACCCCAGCACATCTGCTGTGTTAGAGCTGCCAAAGATTGCCAGAAACACCCTTAGGTGTGCAACCCAAGGAGGTAGGTAGGTACCTAAGGGAGGTACCAGCACAAGGACAGGAGTGAGGGAAACCCCAACATGCAACACAAAACACTATGGAAGCTGAGAGACAACGAAGGTAAATCAGGTGGAAAGGATTCATCCTTCCTCAGCAAAACGTCATTATGTGAAAATCCAAGGTTTCCCTCAAAGCTTTAAGAAAAATTCCTGACCATTCCCCGTTCCACAAGTGAAGGAAACACAGGGAGGTCTGCCTGCAGCAGTATGCAAAATGGTTTGCCAATACACGTGCTTGTGCTTCCCCTCCTCCTGCAGCTGCCTCTGAGATTTTACATTCATTACAGACAGATGATAAAAATACAATCCCTTTATCAAGAGTCTCTGGGAGGTTCAAGGAGCCTTAAGTGCGCCTAAGGTAAAGGCATATGGGGAAAAAACAGTACAAAAATAGCATCAGTGGCTGGGAATCCTGGCCCTCCCTCCTGTGCACAGCAGAAATGCCCAGTGCAACCTCAGGTTCAGGTTCCCACCCCATACTGGCAGGAATTGCACCTGCTTTTCAGAGAAAATCCACGATGTCCATCAGCACATCCTCCCCAACATCGTCCGAACACAAGCGCATTTAGTGGGTTACACTTGGAAACATGCAATTATAAACTAATGTATGCAAATTCGAAATCTGCTGCATTTTTATTAGCTGCATCAGGTGCAGATGAGTACAGATAAGAGGAGAGCTTTGCAAAACACAGGAGCTCCTTTCTAAGAAGAAATAAAGGGTGCTGCTGGAACACCACTCCAACAACAGCTGCCCTATTTAGCAGATCATAAAAGCTCAGACAGTTTGTTATTTCGCTAAAAGAGTCCCCAGCCTTTGTCAGAAAATAGGTGCAGATTTTGCCAGGTTTATTTTGATTGCACAGAAAAACCCCAACCACCCTGCCAACGAACCTAAACTCAAAGAATAAAAGACTTCTGCCTAATAATCCACTCTGGTCCTGCAGACTTGGCCTGTGTCAGCCTGGAGCAGTGGAAGGGCAGGATCTTCACAGGGCTTAGCACCTCCCCAGTTACCTCCTGCATTGTGGGCATTAGGCCCAATTCCAGGAGCAGCCCAGCTCCCAGCACATTCCCAGTGCATTTTCCAGCGGGTTCCAGCCCTTGGACATACACAACTCAGCCTCAGTTTTCAGTTCCTGAGCGTCACATTCCCAGAAAACCGAGGGCTGAAGCCTGCAGCTCAACACAACACTCCTTCCAGGGCTGCAGTTCTACCTTGCACTGGGGCAACTTGTAGAACTATGAATGAATATAAGGATTATTCACATTTGGAAGCAACTGGAATTAGATGGCCATTAGCAAGGTGGGGATTGGCCATGGAAAGGGAGCTAAATATTACAGGAACAGATGAGCATTAGGTGTGAGAAGCTGTGCTCTTGTGCACTTGACTCCAGGTGTTCTGACAGGCAGTGGCTGCTGTGCAGCACAGGGAGCCCACACCTTTTGGAGACACCATCAACAGGATATGGCCAGATTCAGAGGAAAAGTCTGAATCTACACCCCCCAAGAGAAAATTATTTTAGTCATAATACAATGAGCTGGAATTAATTCTTGTCCTGTTATTCTCAATTAGTGTGCAATTCTGTAAAATTGGATCCCTATTCAGCCCAGGCCCCAGGTGACTTACAGAAGGTTCTGCATTGGCTGGCACAACACAAACCTGTCTCTGCCCAGGCTGGGTGTGCAGGGAAGGTGCTGCTGTACCTCTCCTCAGGTACAGCACAGGCACTTTTCACAACCCTCTTCCCAGCTCCTCCTTTCCCTCTCACATTTAATGTTCCCACCTCTCCAAAAGGATTACTTTTCAAAAAATCCAGCAGTGTACTGGATCAATAGTTCTAAATGCTGCAACATTCACTTATTTTTTTAAGTCTTTATATTGCTAGCCAGTGTATCTACTCTGGGCACAGGATAACCCTTGGGAAATCTCCCACAGCTTTAAGAGACAAAAGATGTTCAGCCTGGCCAATGAGATACCAGCACAGAAAACTCACAAATTTACAGCCTTGGTTCATTTTCTTATGCTGTCCCCACAATTCTTTCCCTGCAAATTCTGCTGTTGTCACCTATGAGGGACAGATGTTAGTGGAGCAGACCTTGTGATGTGAACCCAGACAATGTCTTTTGCATTCAGGCTGACAGCTTTTTACACAGGGAAGCAAAAGTAAACTTTAAAGCAATTAGTCACCTTTCTCCCCATACACTCAGAATAACTGTCTTAAACTCAAGCTCGAGATTGCTGCTGGGTTCAGGGTAAACAATATTACATTGAGCACCTGTCTGCAGAGCGTTTAATCCAATTCCCTGACCTCCAGCAGCACCCCTGGACAGCACCAGCTCTGCCTCTCTGCTGTGTGTCCCTCACAAGGAGCAGGGACCAGCCAGGGTGGACCTGCAAGTGCAGGAGGTGAGAGGGCTCAGGAACTGCTGGATTTGTGCAGCACCAGAGCTCCCCTGCCTGGAGACCAGCTCGGGCACACACAGCCCACCAAACCTTGCTCCCAGGGGGAACAACGTTAAATCACACAGCACAGGCAAGGGACTGTGAACATCTTTAGCTGCCTTTAAAATCAGATCAGTCAAATTCTCTCTGAAGGGAGGGCAAGTACCTTTTTATATATATATAATAATGTTTTACTGTCTGCTAAGTGAAAATGGTGTTTGCATTGCAGTGGCATGAGCTAAAATGCAAAGAGAGCCAAACTATGGTGATACACCAATAATAAAACATTTTGCTAATGTTTCACTCCTGTCTCCACTTAACTGCTGCAAACCAGCAGCTGAAGCAGCATGGGGCACAGAACCCACAGTAAATCATGCAGCATGCCCAGAGGCACCATCCCACACCGTGAAGTGGCTTTTCCAGGTTCTGTGCCTGGCCCCTGGGAGCAGCCCCCAGGGGGACAGTCATCCAAGAGAGGTGGCAGCAAGAGACAGAGTGGTGGGAGCAGCCCTGCTGAAGCTACTGAGGCTGGCCAGGTACCTGTTCACAGGTGCCTCTTGGTGGGATGAGCCAGACAGAGTAGGTGTGGTGTGAATAGAATGGGAGAGGTCTGTGTTTCTATTGAGAAAGGAGGGAGGAGATGGAGGAATACGAGATGGTGAACCCTATGCACCACGGGGAATTCAGAACTGGCAGCTCATTTGCATGGGGAGAACAAACATCACTCGCTGCTACTCTGGAGGAAGCACTGGAGAGAAATCACAGCCTGAAAACAGCTGGCAGAGCAGCTCCCAGGGCCCTCCACCCATGGAGCAGCCCCACTGCTGCCTTGCAGCACCAATTCCAGGAAGGACAGCTCTGGCCAGGCTTGTGGGATTGGGCTGCAGGGGTGTTTTACCTGGGTGTAAACATGCACACTCTGTGTAAACATGCACACAGCTACAGCACGCATGGTTCTGTGGGCAGCTTGTCATTCCATACACCTCTGGCTGACAATTCTCCAGAATTTCAGATGTTCAGAACTGTGCAGAAATTGCAAAATGCATTTCCTTTGAAAGAAGCACGTGAAAAGCCCAGCCCTGCACACTCCACACTGTGTGGTCCCCCTTTTCTCTACACTCTCCTGGCTGTGTGCTGGGTGACACTGTGCCCCCAGACTCAAGTCCTGCTCCGTCATGGGAGCAGGTCTTTCTCCATGACAGTTGCACACACACTCTCCTGACGCTTTCCTCCTCTGCAGGAAGCACAGTCTTGAAGAACAAACTCCGAAACACAAGCAGAGCTCTTGTGAAGTCAAAAAGGTTCTGCCTTGGCTTCAGTGCAAAAGAGTCGCTTGCAAGGTCAGAAGTGCATCAGGATCCAAGGACAACACGCACATATATCTCAGCATAAATGGGGGAGAAATCAGAAATAATAAATAATATGCAACAGCATATGGTTCAGAGAGAGTTTAAGTCAAATAACAGCAGCAAGTGACCTTTAAAGAGAAGGTTATACTTTCCTTTGTTCAGTACAAGAACTAATTTCTATCACAGTGAGAATTTGGCAATTGTTTCCCAGGATCTTTGAGCTTTTATAGTCCTGTGTTTCATTCACTTGACCACACCATAGTTAAGCTGCTTAAATATATATATATATGTATGTATACGTCTGCTTAACTGACAGAGGGCAGGGGTAGATTGGATATCAGGAAGAAATTCTTCCCTGTGAGGGTGGCCAGGCCAGGGAACAGGCTGCCCAGAGAAGCTGTGGCTGCCCCTGCATCCCTGCAAGTGTCCAAGGCTAGGTTAAATGGAGCTTGGAGCACCCTGGGATAGTGCAAGGTGTCCCTGTCCATGGCAGGGGGTGCCACTGTATGGGTTTTAATGTCCCTTCAAACCTTTCTGGGATTCTGTGGTAGATTTTGCTCTGCTCTGTGCCCCCGTGCCCCATCCTGAGCAGCAATTGCTCCCTCTGAGAGGCAGCACAGGGAGCTATCAGCAGAACTGCCAGTGGTACAACTTTTACAGACCTAAGCACAGCTGGTGTTGGATCAAGATATTACCCTTGACAAATGCAATGCTTCTGCAGAGTGATCCATTATCAGCCACACACTCTGGTCAGAAATAGCTGGTACAAGGAAGGCTCTTAGCAAAAAGAAGAACAAAAACCAAGCAACAAAAGAACAAATCCCTGGCTGGTTCCTGTCCTCACACGAACTGCCAGAAATTCCTAATAATTTACTGGCTTAATTACAGCTATTCTGGAGTTCCCAGACTTCTTTCGATTTGGAATGGAATACAGTCCCTCTTTCATCAGCTTTATTTTGGGTAACAAATATTTATATTGTGTTCATATCCATGGGCAGGCTAACCAAAAAAGGCAACTTTACAATAAGCACTTCAATAAAGCCACCTGGAAAGGAAGAGATGCTGCTGTCACCTCTTTTCTTTTCTGGGGTGGGGGGGAAGAAAGGTACTTTTTAATCTCTCAGCATCCCAAGTACTGGATGCAGGGATGCCCTGAGTTCAAAGGAGGGGAGCAATTTCACCTGTCTGCTTCAGTCTTAGCCCTATTATAGGGGTGGCTGGGAACCTGGATTGGAGCATACAAAAAACAAACCTCAAAACAACCTTCTGCAAAGAATCAAACTTCTAGATTTTGTCATAAACATGTTTAAAGTTGTGGCTTAAACAAGTGGTCCAGGAATAAAGGCAAATTAATTTCAACATTTGAACTGTCCAGGCTCATCTGTGGAGCAGCTCTAATATGCTTTAAGCTCCATTGAATGTATAAATGCTTAAAGCTATTACAATCTCTGCTATTTTACATTAACTATTGGCATCCCATTAACTATTTTCTTACTTTGATAAAATCACTGTTTACCATTATTTGGAGATTAGTTCTGGATAATGAGGATACGTGGCCTGTCTCCTCTAGAGGCCAAGAGTTGACTGAAAAGGCAGGGCAGCCCTGCCACGACAGGGAGCCCCTGTTCTGACACCCTGGGGAGCACAGGACAGGACCCAGAGTGTGTTAGGATTTTCCATTTAAGCTTAAATGACACCCTGAGGATCTGGTCCCTTCCCCTCTCAGCCACAACAGAAGCCATTTTCCTTTCCCATTTCCATTCCAACACAAGGTGCTTAAAGTGCTCAGGCACTTAAATCGTATGAAAATTATATTTAGTAAATCAGAGAGAGTTCCATACTTCAGACATCCATCATTTAGCTCTTTGCATATAAAACTGGCAGGGAAAATTTCCATTCCAAGATTGCAAGGTTAAAATGCTACACCTACCTAAAGCATCTATGAAAGGAAATTAGAGCAATTCTTTACTTTGATAGAGCAATAAAAGTACATTAGAAGGGAATTGTTGGGGGTGTATAAACATTAGCATGGGAGGGATTTTCAGGTGACAAAGCAGCACGGCTCTCAGGATGATAGCCAGCCTTTTCCAAGGCATCCAAACATCTCTGGCTTCAGCTTGGCTTGGGATCAGCCACAAGCCCAGCCCTTCTGGAAGAGAGCTGCAGTCAGCTCTCTGCCTGGCTGAAACCCACGGCACAGGGAAGTTACTTGTGCCCTTTCACAGCATCATCCCATCTTCTCGAGCTCCTTTTTCAGTTCATGGGTATTTCTGAACACCACTCTGCTCCTCCAAGTGTACCTCAGACCCTCAGCTCACACCAGCTGCACACCTGACAGGTTCCCCAGAGTTACCTGCTAATGGTCTGGGCATTATTTAATCCAATTTTTCAGCTACTGCTCTCTGAAGTTCATCATGCCCAGCTTCAACTGGGAGGTTTCTCAGCCTACTTATTACCCTGCCACCAGCAATTCCCTTACTCCAGGCTGAGATTTCAACAGTTTTCTCAGTGTTACATGCATTCATCATGCACTTGGCAATGACCATCTCAAACATTGAGACACATGCTGTCCCAAAAAATTGAATGAACCACGTTCTTTCTAAAAAGAGTCCAAGCAACAGCACACCATTCTGCTGAGAAGAGTCAGATGGGAACTGGGGATGGCTGTGGAAAGAAGAGGATGCAGCAAGCAAGGTCTTCCATGGATGGGAACCACCACAGCGCTGTCTAAAAAAACGAATTGCTTTCCAGCACTTAGCACTCACTAAGGACCTCCAATTGACTTCCATCTGCTGCAATGTGACTCCCACAGCAATGCTGTCACAACACCCTTTGGGATCAGTGCCCTCAGAGGGCTGAGGTCAGTGAAACTGGGGATTCTGTCTCTCCAGCACAGCCCTGACAGAGTGCACACCTTCTGTTCCCCACACCTCAGCCTCTGAACTGCACAGGAAACTCGAGAGATTTTTGTGTCCTTTGTAATTATCTATAAAGTGCCACTCTTCCTCTTACTCTCATTTTGTCCAGGAGAGCATCCCTGACAGAGGAGCTAGCTCAGTGCTGCTCAGGGGACCACACCAGAGGGCGAGGACCATCAGGGTCCAGACCTTGGGAAAACCCATACACAGGCTTTGCTCTGTCCTGTGTCACATGGCAGAGCTGGGTCCTGCCTTTTCCTCTGGGGTCCCCCTAACAGATTTCAGTTTTGCTTTCCTGTTGTCCTCCTAGCTGGTTCCTACACAGAAGAAGTTGTGGTTCAGTTTATTCTATGACTGTGGGGAAAAGTGAACACGCAGCACATGCAGATGAAGCAAAGTACACAGCAGGTCCCTCTGCAGTTATGCATTTTGCTTTATGGTGACTGGCAGGCTTAGAGCCCAATCTCCAGCATAAAAATCACATCAATCAATGTCAACACACTAGTCATACATCAGAAAGACAATACTGGCTTTAAATAGGTACCAGTGGTTGCAGAAGACAAGGCGTTTCCAGAACTCCATCTCCGAAGCGCCTTTCATCTCACCCAGAAACTGAAAGCCCCTAAATATAGGACTACTGTTAAAAATTCATGAGCTTCAGCAGCTATTTATCAAAGTCATGGGAATAGGATATTTTCATGATGGTGAATAGCTTGACATCCATTACTAATAAGCAAATGTGCCCTTTATTACCATTTTAGAAGAGAACATTGCTACTGATACCCAAGGAACAATGCATTACCACTGGGCCTTAGCATTAGCTTTGCTACAATACACACATCATTCCTGCCATCTGGATGCCTCATGCTTGTTAGTTCCCAAATGATGATGTGCATGAGGCCAGCTCCGTGGAGCTTGACCCCACAAGGCTGCTGGGAAGGTCTGTCCCAAAGGTGGGACTCCTCTCCACGAGCAGTTCCCCAGACCACACCTACAGTGATCCCTTCTGTGCCCAGGTCCCTGGATGCTCTCAGCAGAGCCTGCTGGAGAGTCACAGCTCCTCGGTGGCAGTGGACACAGGCAACACCTCCTGCTCATTGCAGGGCTGCAGACCAGCAGCAGTGACACTCGTGTGTGGCCACCGCCCCATGGCAAGTCACAATGCTCCCTGGGGGCATCATCAATGGCAGCTCCTTCCACACCCTCCTACCACAATCATTGGACCTTAAAGGATCAATCAGAATGCAGAAGAAGTGAAAGAATAGTTCCTCTCTGTGATGGTTTAAGTTTCTCATGTCTTTTATATATGCAAACATTTATACACTTTCTATGCTGACATGGAAAAAGCATTCATTGCTGGCTGCTGGAAGAAAGGAGAAGCAGAGAGGAAGGAGGAACCCCCTCACCTCCCTCACATGACAAGAGAAAGCTGGACACAAAAGCAGTTTGATTTCAGTGGATCCCCAAGAATTTGTTCTTCCAAACAATCAGAGGGAGCTCCAAGGGCAGCTGTAATTACATCTAAATCCCCACACAGGCAGGACTCTTTTCCATGTGGCTGGAGAAAGAACCATCTGTTTCACTATGGTACTACTGGGCTCTTTTTAAATTTTCTTTCTTATCCCAATTATATTCTTTTCCTCCCCTTCCCCCCTAAATGGAAGCAATGCACTGGTAATATCCAGAGTCTTAAAATAAGATTATGTTTTCAAATGAGAGAGCCTTTAAAGTCTTTAAATACCTTAAAACGGTGAACTAGCATTTCAATCAATTCCAGAGGATACACTTACAACTTCATTACTCTGGAAGAGCCTACATTCACCAGGCAACAAATGAGAAGCATTAAGGGGAAGTGCCTCCAGCCTCTCCTTTGATGAGCACCCCAGAACCTCACTCTGGAGCTTCAGACCTGCCAGAGGAGGAGGGAGGGTGTAGTCCTGGTTTCAGAGGTGCCACCAGCCAGCAGTAAGCTGAGGATGGAAAGGCCAGCTGGCAGGAAGGGAACCATGACACAGCAATCTGTGGGGGCTTTTAAACTATTTCTTCTCTTGCAACTCCTCCGAGCTCTGTTTTCCACAGCAAAATCCTGTGACATCGAAAGGTCAGCTTGTCAGGGTGGTGCTGGCATTGCTGATGTTACAGCTACAGCTGGAGACAGAAAAAGAGCACGCCGGAGATGTTCTCCCACCAGTGCCTTACTTAATACCTTCCACGTTTACATCAAATATCATCCATCTCATCACCCTATTCCCCCTCCTGCCACCCTGCCTTCCAAGATGGAAAAACAAGAAGGCAGCATCCCTATCCTCAAGGAAAGTCTCTCTGTGTGAAGGGCTGATCCCTGAGGAAGCCAGACACGACACACACTTTCCACAGCCTCCACCTACTCTCACAGCAGGGCTGGAGAAGCAGGAGGGTCACATCATGGACAAGAATCCCCCACTGCATGTTGCTTCTCACTGAGCAAATTCCAGAGATTCCCGAAGAAGCACATGCATAGACCAAGGCCATGAGCTCACATCCTCCTTTCTCTGGCAGCTCTGGATGCACTCCTGGGATGAGGGACCCACCTGCACCCCAGTGGGTCCAGAACAGGCTCCCACACATGGCAGCGACCACCTCCAGCTGCTGGGCCCAAATATTTACTGTGTGCTGCTGCCTGTGCCCTGACTTACACAAAATCCATCAATACCGCCCCATCCCAACTCAGAGCTTATGAGGGCAGCTCATTAAAACCAGAGCCATCCTTTGTTGCCTGCTGCACAAACACCTGGGCAGGACAGTGCTGATTCCTACGATCGGCTATGGAAACGCTCCTCAGCTATGACTGGGACCTTCCTGAGCCACAGGGAAAATGCAAATGCTTAAACCTCAGCCATTTCATACTGTAAATTCTCAGTCCAACTCCACTTCCTAACAATGCACAAACATGCTGCAGTAAGAAGTGGCCCAGAGCCCCTGAAAGCATTAATATTGGGAAAATCCACTTGCACAACACATGGCTTTTAGTTTTAATGGCTGCAAGGAGACAAAACACATTTAAAGCAAAGCTAGGGAGGGTGGCAAGCATCTCCTTGAATTTCATCAGGCTACAGAAAAGCACTGTACCACTGAAGATGCACAGCCAGAGACCTGGCAAAGGCACAGGCAGCAGGAACAGCCAGGCAGCCCAGCAAAGGACACAAACCAGCTCGGGATGTGAGCAGGGACACAGAGGAGACACTCCAGAACCAGCCAGGCTGTGAGCAGGGACACAGAGGGGACACTCCAGAACCAGCTGCAGAGACCCAGCCAGGCTGTGAGCTGCTCCCAGTGATTCATCCTGTCAGGAGGAGGCTTCCCTCAGCCACACAATGATCCAGGCTAATTTCCTCTGCTGACCTATACACTGCTGTGTCACACTCGGGGAACACATGCCAGACACTTTCAAAGAGCTTTGGGGAGGTTTAGCCAGAAGGGCAAAGGATTTCAGTGGCAATCACACAGCTAAATACCACGTTTCCCTTGGTGGCATAACCTTTGCATAACTGTTACGTTTCCCTGCTGTCAATAATCTGCAAACAGCCTTAAAAAGGCCTCTCATCTCCCTTGCATGAGCCACTTCAGGGGCACACCTGCTAAGGGACCCTGTGCACCCCAAAGCAGTCTCTGAGGGCGTTATTCCCAGGTGTCATTCCAGCCAGGCAGAGGCCCAAAGCACAGCACCTCTCTCTGCCTGCTTACTGGTCAGAACCAGGGCGAGGATCCAGCGGAGATCCAGAGACGTGTGTGCAGAGCAGCTGGGAGTCCTTTCAGCAGGGGAAACTCTGGGTGTTTGCAGAAGACCGAGGGCACAACACAACACCACACACTGCCAAGCTCCGGGGCACGCGGCTGCGGCGCTTCGCTGCTGCAAAGGCAGACCTTGGGTCAGCGGGCACGAAACAGTGAATCCTGTGGCTGCAGTGGTCTGGGAAAAGGGGATTGCTGAGAGCCAGGCAAGGCATGCCTGTGCATGCTAACAAGCTGCTGGATGGCAGGACCCTCCATGGCTGGAATGACACCAGAGCGCCCCGGCGCTCTCCGAGGAGAAGCACTACTGGCACTGCAGCCAGCAGCTCTTCATGCCTGCCCAGCCACACGCAGCAGGGGACTCTCCACAGCAGCACCTTTCTACTCACAGCTTCGTACCCAAGGCTCTTCCTTGGGCTGTACACCCCTCTCAGCCCCACCAAGGGAAGTGGAGGACAACCACAGCGAGCACAGCCATGATATCCCACACAGGAACAGAGCAGCGAACAAACAGGTCCTGACTCAGGTTTTGCGGGTGAAGGAAGGAAAAGCTCTACAATATTTTATCTACACACTGCTGCTGGCATCTCTGTGGCTAAACTGGATTTCCTAAAGCACAGGGGGCAGCACCAGACTTCACTGTCACACAGGTGAGATGCAGGGACATCTCAGAGAAAACGAGATGACAACACCACAGTGCTTGGCAATCTCCTGCTCTATTCTCCAAAAAAGCCTGAGTTCTTAGAGGCTTTAAAAGCCAACAAGCTGGGACTACTGTCCATCCAATGCATTTGGCTTGCCAGGAAGCAGAGTGGGTGCAGAAGGAAGGCAGAGACAAGGAATCATGAGCAACAAGGCAGTTGTGCCCCTCTGTAAGCAGACTGAGGTGCCAGGGCACAAATCGGGCATGGCAGAAAACAGTGCATGCACCAGCACCTTCCAGTGCTGCCTCCAGTCAGCTCTGAGCCACTGCTAATTCCATCAGATGTCCCCTTGGGTTGATAGGCATCCCTTTTACTCTACACAAAAAACCTTGACACAGGAGACATTCAAAATGCAGCTCATTTCCTTCCCCCCAGTTATCATTCCACATCAATCAGACAGAAGAGATTATTACAGGGTAAGAGGGTTGAGAAGAGAGCTGCTGAGAAGGGGTATGGCAAACCAATCCCCTTGTTCTGCAGCAAGGGGCAGCACAGTTTGCTCCTGCTCCTGTGTGCAGGTTAAAGCACAGCAGCCTGGGACAGGGGGTCACCTCATGTCTGGGGGGTTCTGCTCAAGTCCAGCAGCCTCTGTAACCCCTGTGCAGAGCCACAGCCCTGCTGCCATCAGCACTGCCCAAGCCTTGCCCTTCCTGCAACCCTGGCAGCAAACAAAACAAAACAAAACAAACAAACAAACAAAGAAACAAATATATATTTTTCCTTTCTGCCTCCTGACACTCTCTTTCCTCTTTCTCATAACTCCAGGGTATTGATTCCACCACCCAGGTGCCTCTGCTGATGCCTGGGCAAGGAGAGTGTCCCCTCCACCTCCCTCCTGCCCAGTGGTGCACAGCTGGCAGGCTGAGAAGGGAAAAAGCCCCAAATAAGAGAGTCAATGTCCACAATTCCTGACCCCCTCCCCTGTGCTCAGGGCTGCCCTCAGGAAGTTCACATGGTGAGGAATACTCCTCATCCCAAACACACCACGAGTTGGGTTTGCAATGAAAGGCTTTGAAAAAACTGGCATCTCCTGCTGCCAGCAGCCCCAGCCCTTCAGCAGACAGGCTGTAAGGCAAACACAATATGGAAAACCCCACCAGTGGAATTGGATCCGTGCTCCTGTAAGCCAGGATGAGTGCAGAACTACTCACACAGGGCCCTGGTAAAGAAATAATTACTGGAATTACTTGGGGACAAGATCACAGGAAAGCTTTTCTCTAGTGACCCAAGGCTATGTTTTTTCAGGGCACATGGAAAGCCCTTGCACCTTCTCTCTAGATTCCTTCAGTATCAACTTCTGGAGATAACCACGAGCACCTCCAAACCAGGAGCACCAGGAGCAGTACCACCCTTAGCAGGGTGCAAACATCAACAACGACAAACTGTAAGAAGGCTGTTGAAACAAACACAGCCCTAAATGACAGCAAAACCCCAGAGACCCTTGAAGCAGCCCCAGCACCACTGCTGGCCATCCCTGGGCTCTGCTGGAGCCATGGCACAGTTGAACAGGAGGAGATCCATTACAGGAATAACAGCTGTCCTACAGGGTGGCACAGCCCTAAATGTGGCACCAATGCTCAATAACCAGCCACGTGAAAGTGCTTCTTATGGCCTGGTCAAAAAGTGAAATATTGCACAGATATTGCCAGGCACTAGGGATTGACAGTACCTCTGCTACAGGCCCTGACAGAACAACCATAGCCACATTTCTAAGGAAGGTTTAGCAAAGCAAAATATCACCTAAAAGCAGCTGAATATTAATAAATGAGACTGGAAGCCACAGATCTTCACCCAGGAAAATCCTCCCGGCTATTTTGTGGAGTATGACAAACATGGCCAGATACAGTATCTGCTTTATTTCCCTGCACTGTTAACTCCCAGCAGCAAACAGGAGAGGAAAGCACTCCTGGGTAGAGGAGCCTGCCAGCTCTGACCCTCCAGCCCTTTCCTGAAGGAGGCCCAGAAGCTCCTGAGCTGGAAAACAGCAATGTTGCTGGGTCATGGACCCAAACATCCCGTTCCAACAGACAGCACAGCTGGAGGAAGCCACAACTCCCTGCCCTGGCTCTGGGTAACTCAGGCCCCCTCTTCTCAGCCCCAGGCACCCTCCAGGTCCCACTGTTCAACACCACATAACTGGGGTCAGACTGGGTGACCTTCAAAGCTCTCCTCCTACCCAAACCATGTCATGATTCTATGATAATTAACATAACCTGCCGTGTAACAGCAGTGACCAGAGTGACCCAGCACATCTCTGCTGACCACCTGGACACAGAGCCCAGCAAGGAGACTGGGGTCACCACACCAGCAGGGTAACAGCCTGCTGCTGGCCAGGACTAGTGCATCCCTGCATTCTTCCACAAAACCAGCTGCAAAATGATGGATGGCTGTGCCTGCACGAGGGCACGCAGCAGTTGCTGGCAGCTGCAAATCTGACATTGGGCAAGAAGCAACAAAGCATTTGGATCACAAATACCTATTTGTTCCACTTCTAAGGCTCCTTTCCATGAGATTTCCCAAAACTGCTGCAAAGAGCTGACTAATCCTCTCACGGCACAGGCATCACCCCTGTCATTCCAGGGAGCAGCACAGGTTGGCAGGGGGGTGAAGTGCCTCATGAGATGGCAAGGCAGCTCCAAACCAAGGGACTGCCTTGCACACTCACAGACTGAAATACTTTCTCTCGTTTCCACCAGGCTCAGCATCATCACCAGAAACAGCCCCACCCCTTCCAAACCCCAATGAAAACCCTTCAAGACTGATTTTATGGGACTCAAACCACAAAGACCTTATGGAAAACTAAATTATTTTTGTTAAATGCCTGCCTCCAAAAGCCCTGATTTTATTCAGCTCTCTGCTGAGAATTTCCCTATCACAATTTGGCTCAGCCAGAGCAAACCAAAACCAAGGGAAGTTTTTCTGCTGCCTGCTTTAATCCACCTGAAGCCCTAAATATACAGGGTTGGCTGATTTCTAGGGCAACAGTGCAAGCTGGGAATAAGCTTCAGAGGTCTGGACCCCTTGGAGGGGACCTGGACGTGGAATACATCTCAGGCATTGAAGGACAGAGGATGTGACCCATCCCAGTGCTGGGTTATTATGATGGAAATCTGGGATGTACACTTCAACTTGCTGTCAATGCCATAATTTAGTGTTGAGACTGAGAGCAGCATCTGACCCCACCAGAACTACCCATCTCCATTTGCACAGAGTGACTGGATGGAAGGAAGTTCCCTGCCCAGTGTTAACCAAACCAGAGCAGGAATATCCTGGTGCAAGGAGTTAGCCCCTGCCAGCACTCAGGCAGGGAAGCACATTTTCCCTCTTCCCTTTCCACACCTGACTTTTCCCTGGCTCACTCTGCAGGTGTCTGCAGGTGTCTGGGACAGAGCCACAGATCCCACACAGCAAACACTCTTCCCAAAGCACACACTGACACTGTGCCACAGCCATGGAAACAGGACACACTTTGTGCTTTTCCCACACCGAGGCTCCATTGATCAGCAAAGCAGAATATTTTTACCCCAGCCACGGGGAAAGAATTAATCTGTAAAGCAGCATGCCCTTGGATGATGCCTGGGGAAGGCATTACCATCCCCACCTAATGCATTTTCTGATGAGTTTCCTGAAAGGCTTCCTGGCTCGTGACAGGTCAGCCCTGAGCAGGGTGGCTTTTCCTGCACAGGACGAGGCTCTCTGGCACTCCACCACAGCTGCCTGCTCTCCATCCAAGCACTGCAGAGGCCAAGTTTTCCTTTTTCAGCTGTATGATATACACAGCTGGAGGTCTAATATGTGGATAGGATCCCCAGGGAGGGTTTGTGGTTGGCTGGGAACATTTCCTAAGGTGTTTTTGAAATCTCTTTTAACTCTGAGATTTTTCCCTCTTCCCCGTTGTTCCTCTTATTGCTGCCAAGCTGAAACATAATGAGTTCATTTAAACTGGAAGTGGAAAGGTTTGCAAGGGATCTGTGAAGCTTTAGCTGTTCTCATGTCAGGGACAAGGGCGAGCAGGTCTGGTTGAAACGTCTCTAACAACAGCTATATTTCAAATAGAAGAAAGAACCAACCAAACTCCCTAACACTGGAATTTCCATTTAAGCAGTATTTCAGTGCTTGTCAAGCTCCCTAACAAGGCTTTACCTGAGGTGACCTTCCATGATCCCCTGGCACCAGGCCACAGAGGGAATCCCCAGACTTTTTGCTAGGGTCCCATCACTCAAAGCAAAAAAATCAACAGTCCATAAACACTGGAGAAACACCAGGAATACAAAAGCACTCCCAAATCACACCTCTTTCTTGTCCTTTCCTGCCTACTGTGCAATTTACATTTCTACTTTTGATGCCTGGCCACCCTCAAGTGCCACAGGAGCGCACAGTCAGCAACAGCAATCTGCCTTTTGCTGTCACGGCACAGACATGACAGGGATTTGCTGATCAGCCACTCCTGCTCACTGCATTTTCCAGGCTGGACCTTTCCCCAGCCAGAACAGGACATGAGGACACAAAAAGCACATGGTTAACAGCCTCACTGTTCAGGAAAGAGTCAGGAGGCTTCACCCGAGAACCAACCGCGTTCTGCTGGGCCCGGCATGGAGAGCAGGATCAACTTCGCACCTTTTATTAGTGAACAAAATAGATGTGCAAAAGGGTTCTCCCAGTCTCACCCAGCTGGCTGGTGGCAGATCTGGAATGATAAGCTTCAAAATTCCTGCTCTGCTCATTTTTTTCGGCTGGCAGTCCTACATCTGATGAGCCCTGTGTGACACAAAAGGCTGCCCTAGCTCCCTGCCATTTTAAGGATGGCTAACACTCATTATGTTGGTGGAGCATTTCAGTGCACTGCAGAGACCAAAAGGTTTAGATTTGTTTAAACCAAAAAGTTTAGATTAATTTAAAAAGCACATTAGACTAACTCATGGGAGACAGGTCCTATCAGTGCCTATCACACTCCTCAATTCATATGCAACTGCTGAAGAACAACTAGTTCTGCTGGAGCTGGGATAGTAACACCAACCTCTGGCCTAGCCCACTGCAGAAACTCTCTACACCTCCTAAATATACCAAGCCACACACCTGCAGCACTTTCTCTGTGGGGCAAGATCCAAAAATAGCCAGATTCTGCACACAATGCCTTCTGAGCTGGCATCCAGCAGTGGCAAAGGTCAAGTGTGCTTTGTTTTGGCACTGCTCAAGCAAGCCTGCCCCTTTCCAGAGAGGGCAGCCAGACCAAAGATCCTATTTCCAACACCAGCCACAAAGTTTATGTTTCACCTCCATCCTTGGCAGCTGTTTGCAGTTTTTACTGTTTACCCTCATATTTATTCCAAAAACAACACAACGTGCTCAACGAAGATATGTCAGGAGAACACAGCACACAGAATAATATCAGCAGGCAGGTCACTGGAAGTTTAGTGGCTGGATGCCAATCAGATAATGATTTGCAAGCTGTTTCTCAACACGTGGGTGAGCACATGGGACCCTGGGCTGCAAGCAAAAGGCATGTTTTTTCTGGGAGATGAAGCACTCTCAGCACACAAAGGTGCCAGCCCACAGAGTGATGGAGTTATCTGAAGCTGTGCTCACCTTTTTGTCTCATGGCAGTTCATTAAACAGAAGAGAAACGTGTTCCCACCCGAATACTGAGCTCCCAGGGTGCTCTCCTGGTGCTCCAGGAATGCCACTCAGCTTAGGAATGAAACACAGCAGGGCATCCACAGGGTCCTTGGGAGCTCTCAGCTCCCGAGGCAGGGATCCCTCCACCTGAGGAAGCTGCTCCACTGGGGCTCCAGTCTGGCACCTCCATGAACCATGAACACTTCCCTGTAGTCCTGTAAAGCCCTTCTGCACAACACTGGATTTGAGCTGGGACCTCACTGGTCCCAGTTTGGGGCTGGGCTGGTTTTCCCTCTCAACCCTTTCTAGGAAGCTCTTCCACACTGCCCATCTTGTGGCTAGAAATTTCTTGTTTCCAGCCTGTGTTTATCCATTGCCCATTCCGATCCCCCGTTGTTGTGCCAATCCTGCCCACAAGTTTAGTGCTAACCCCTGGATATGCACAGATAGCACTTTATTTTTTTTTTAATTATTGCACCAAGTAAGACCAAGGTGTTGTGTTCTTCTTCTGAGCCTCCCAGTACTTCTGATTATCCCAGTATTTTAAATTTACCTGCTCCAGCCTGAGTTCCTTCCTCAGTGTGCTGACACTGCTGCAGCGAGCAGTCCTAACAAGCTCTCAGTAGAACGGTGGGATGTGAACATTTCCTGATCCCTGCTGGAAATGCTTCATGTGCCAGAGCTCAGGAACTGGCTGCCCTCTGTGCAGGAGCTGTGCTGTGAGCTCCTCTCACAGCTATGGCTGCTGTGCTCATCCTCATGGCAACCCAGTTCTCCTCCATCCCGACTCACAGCTGCTTGCCTTCCAACCTCTGCACACAAACCACCACCAAATACACGGAAAACAACCAATCCCAAGACCCAAATCTGGATTAACTCATCTACTAAATTGTTTCCAAGCTGCCTGCTTCTGCAGGAGCATAGAACTTCAGGGCCAAGCAGTTGGCCAGTGCAGATCCTACCTGAGGGATTGATTTATTCCCCTGGTGGTTCTCCAGGGAGCTTGCAAAAGGCATGGACTCACCCTGTGCATCCTTTCCCTACTTCACATGTCCGTAAGACCTCAGAGTGTATTTTATCCAACAAGTTCCACCCCACAGTGACCCTTTCCCTGCGCTGTGGAAAGAGGCCAGGGGAGTGGGATCGCTCTCCAGAGCCACCCAAGCTTGGTGACAGTGACACAGGCCCATGGCCAGCTCTGGAGTGGGAATTCATTCCTTTTGGCTATCCACCATGGCTGATGGAGAACTGGCTCACACCATGCCTCACAGTGGAGCTGTCCCCTCTCTGATCCATGACCAACACAATGGTGAGGGCTGAGGAAGCAGCAGAGACCAGACAACATTGCTGAGGACACCCAGGCTGCAAAAAAATCCACCTGGCTCCCCACCAAGGTGCTCCTTCTCGTGTTCCTGTCAGGAGTGAAGAGCTCTTTCTGACAGCAGCAAAGGAGAGCGGACAGGCCACACAAGCACAGGAGGACACCAGTAAGAGCTGGCACAGGATGACAAGGTAAAGTGGCTCCTAAAGGGCTGGCTTGGAAAGGTTACAACTGACCCCTGTCTTACTGAACATAACTATCCTCCTGTTCAACAAGGTAGATGCAATTATTTCTGGCTACAGTTATTGAATTGCAACATTTGTGACTCCTTAAAAAAAAGCAGCCTGATCTTTCCTAACCACAATCTTTTGCAGAAAAGATTCTGCTACCTGCACAGATAATTCTCTCACTGGAGGCAGTCTCAGGAATTTCTTGTTAGCAAAAGAAAATTTCATATGTGCACTCTAATGATATTAGTTAAGTAAAAAGGGGTGGTTTGATAATTTTTCCTTAAAATAACTGTCTGCAACACACAATTGCAGGTAAAAGACAAACAGATTAGGAAAGTAACTCTCCAGAGGCAGACAAATGCCATCTGGTTTATGAATCATATTCTAGGTATGACACTCTTCTGACAGATGATACATCTTTTGACATACACAAATGTGTTTTGCTAAAATAAATAAAGAAATAAATAAAAATAATGCTTAAAAGCTGCCTTCCCTCAGGTAACACTCCATAAACCCCCAAAGCTGCAACAGAGCCCTTCATTCCTTAATCAGGGCTAAGGAGTGATGGTTTTAAGCTGAAGGAGGGTGAGTTTACATCAGATATTAAAAAAAATGTATTTTACAGTGAAGATGCTGAGGCCCTGGCACAGGTTTCCCAGAGAAGCTGTAGCTGCCCCTGGATCCCTGGAAGAGTCCAAGGCCACGCTGGATGGGGCTTGGGGGAACCTGGGACAGTGGAAGGTGTCCCTGCCTGTGGCAGGGAAATGAGATGAGTTTTAAGGCCCCTTCCCACCCAAAGCAGTCTAGGGATTCTATTCTAAGCCCTGCCTGGCACTTGCTCCTGTGGCTCAGAGGCACATCTGGCCTGAGACCCTGTCAAGTAGAAGAGCTTTGGGCCCTTCAGCTGGAATAAAGACACCAGGAGGGGTCTTCATAGCGTTTACTGGGGATTTCAGTCTTTCTCTTCACGCTGCACCTCCTCTCAGCAAGACAAGTCATTCCTTTCCAGCCCAGGCAATCTTTTTGTTCCAGGGAATCCCAGAACTAACTTGCCTTTCACTGCTGTAAATTGTTCCCATCCAGGAATGCTGAGTCAGGAACCCCAAGTCTGGAGCAGTCGTGCTGTGGTTAAAAACAAATCCATCATCTTTCAAGACTTTCCCTGCTTTATCTGCAGGGTTTACTGCCTCACTAGATGTTATTACATTATTTCCAAATTTCTCACAAGGCACTTCAGTCTTGAATGTCTCACAAAAACGCTAAGTTACATTTAACAGAAAACCACAGAGTATTTTCCTCAAGTTCACACATAAGAAAAGTTACTGGGCAGAACGATGAACACAAACAGCTACTAGGAAATGATTACAAATACCTAGAAGCGAGATGAAGATTCTTCTTTTGCTCCAAGCAAAAAAAACCTTGACTCAGCTACACAAACATTTACAAAGGATTGGTGTGAGTGTGAGTGGCTGTGCTCCAGTCCAGCCTACCAGCTCCTGCTGCCCCAGCCCATAAGGCTCCAGGCTTTGCAGAGCCTGCTCAAGATCACCAGAAAACCACTGCTGCTGCTACCACTGCTGCTGGCCACTTTTGGATTGGGGTGTTTGGATTTTCTAAAAATTTAATTCAACTAAGACCCTGAATACTGATTAGATCTAAGCCCCAGCCTAACCCCTCCAACGTTATGTAATCCCTAAAATCCAAAAAGCCTTGAAAAGCTTAAATGTGACAGTGCTGGTGATGTCATGCTGCTGAAAGGTTTCCATGGAAACCCCTCCTACCACTGCCACAGCCTGTGGCTCTCAGTGCCTGAGCCCAGCATCCTCTGCACAATGCCCCCAGCACCACAGCTGGGGAGAACTGGGAGGGAATTCCTGCAGCCTGCCCGGTGCACCTCAGCTCCCCATGCTCCCCACCCAGACATGCTGCAGCAGCCACCTGGGTGGGATAAAAACCATCAGAGCCCAAGAGACCTCCCCACCAGACAGAACCCCTTAAAGGACCAGGCAATGCTTCTGAAAAGGGGACACTCAGTCCTGGCTCCCTCTGAGGCACATCCTTGTCCCCATTCCCAGCTCCCATCCCAGGCAGCAGCAGGGCCACATGCCAGCTGCCCTGCAGGACAGCCTGGCAGCCTTTACTCTGTGCTGCCTCACACAGCCAGAGGGTCAAACCCATTTTCATCACAAGCAAGTTAAAAAACAAAACCAGGAAAAACAACTGAACGTCAAAAAGTGTTCCTGAATCCTCGTGTTTGCAGAAAAGAGGTTAAAAACCTCAGATTTTTCAGGTCTCTCAAACCTGAAAGCAACTAAAAGAAGAAATATACTGGCTTTAAAAATCTTCTTTTCCCCCTCACTCCTCCTCACCAACCTTGCTATTCCTGCATAAATGCAGCTGTAAGGCTTTGTGGATTTTTTTAAGGAGTAAAGCATAATTTTCTGACGTATCTCTGCCCGAGCTCACCCTTGCCCAGCTGACAAACTAAAACAAATGCAACAAATTAAACTCTGGGTTAACTTAAGATACAAGCAAAAGGACGGCCCTTAGGACTTTATTTTTCCTCAAAGAAATTGAGAAACTCCCCCTGTTAAAGGGTTCTGCATGTTTAATCATCCTCTCCCCATCCAGGGCTCTTCTGACACGCCCTTATGTAAGGGTTATAAACCAATTCCATGTGCTCAGAGACATTCAGTGGCTCTGCCTGGGTTTGGTGCCCACATGCAGAGGTAAGAAAATGCTGGGAGAGTTCAGCTCAGCCCCAACACTGAAGGATCACCCTACCTAACCACGACTTTACTGCAGATCACACAAATTATACCCAATGGAGCACAGATGGCCAGAACCTCTCCTGCCTCCCTGAACACCAGGTCCAGCTGAGCAGGAGGGTCAGACCTTTCCTTACTGGGCTTACATGCAGCCCCTCACCCTGGTTTTCAAAGACAAAGCCCCAGCAGGGGAGCAGGGGCATCCAAGATCTGCTGTGTCCCACATTTACCCTCCAGAGCAGTTTCCAGCAGAGGCCGAGGAACCCAAGATGGATTTTTTAAGACTGCATCACGTACACTTTGGCAAAAGAGAGAATAGTCTCAAAAGAGCTTGAGGGAAGCATCAAGCTGCTGGTTCCTCATCTCCCATGAAATCCCTGCCAAAAAGCCTATAGCATAATGCAACAAAACCAAACTACAATTGTAACATTTTTTTTAATTAAATGATGAGTCCAGATTTTTGAGCTTAACATGGATTCCCTTTTTTGGCATTCACAACTTTAACAGTTATACACATGTTCCAGCTTAGTTACCCCCAAAACATTATCCAAACATTACTATTTCAGGACATGCTATGGGGCAAATAAATGAACCCTTCTGGATTGGGGGCTGGCTGCTTTGGACCACGTGCTTCCTGACAACCAGACATGGTTTACTTGCATCCCCTTCAAAGAACTGAACACCACCCTCTCTTTTCCCCTCAGACACAAAGCCCAGGGGGGTTTTGCTTTGCTTTCTCCCCCATGTTCTCTGCCAGGCTCAGTGCACCTCCACAGGTACCTTTGTCATTATTCAGTGCAAGCAGAGGGCAAGTGAAGCCACAGTCAGGCACAGAACAGCCACAGCAGCCTGGAAAAGCACTGAAATGGCCAAGCACCAGCAGTGAGCACAACAGGGAGATTTTGGGCAGCCTCCCACGTGTGCCAGGCAGCCCATGGGAGTCTGCCCTGTGCAAATGCTCTGCCACACATGGCTCCTCTGCTGCCACCTCCTCCCCTCCCTGACCACACCAAAACCTCCCTCTCTGTGAGCCTTTATTTATGGCTGCTTGCTGTGTGTTCCTGCAGCACTTCCAGGGAACAGCACACAGTGTTTTACTCCGTGACTGCCACAGGTCAGTCCTCATTCAGGAAGGTTTGCAACTCCTCTGTTTAATACCATCATGCTGAAGCAATGCTCACGGGTTCCACAGCTCAGGTTGCTCATTGGTAGCTCCATTTTTTTCAAATTCACGTCACAATTTCCTGAGGCAGCCGAGGACACCTGCTCCCAGGGAAATCACTTCCTGACGCTCCTTGTTCTGAAACTGATGTTCTGAACTACAAGGACATATTTTCCCCCATATTGTTTGTTTTCTTCACAGCTCCAACCCACTTACTCCATTTGTTCCTAAGACAGCCCAGCTCTCATAAACTATCATTTGGTGGCACGTTTTTGCAGTCAGCAAGCAATAAAATTACCTCTGAGCCTCTTTCTGTAGCAGCACGATTCCTATGGCATGCCTCATCCCAGACAAGGGCATGCTGCTTGGCCCCAGCTCTAATCAACATTCTTTCATTCACAAGCAAAAAGAAAAGAGAACAGCATAAAGAACTGTGCATTTCTCAGCACGGTGCCTTATAAAAGAACTCCCTCAAAAATACCATTTAGCAAACCTAAACAAAGAAAACCCACTCCTCCTCAGTTCCTCCCAAACACAGCCAGCCCAGTCAGGAACCGTTCCACGTGTCCCTTCTTTCTCTGGCCTCCATGAAGCCAGTACCTCCAACAACAGAGAAGTCCCCAGCTGCCATCAGTCCCCAGGAGCCAGCAGAGAGAGGGGTTTCTGTAGCCTTTGTGCATTGGCCACGGAGCACAAGGCCTTGCAGGCACAGGGGTCACCCACACATAGGCAAAGGAAAGTCCATTTATTGTCTGGCTCTTCCCTTACAAATTAATTGTGCCATTCCTAACACCAAGAAAGCTCTTCTGAATCTCTGGCTAAGCTATCCATACAGGCTTTTCACTGACTCCCACTTATTCTTCCTCTAAATATTCAGGCTGGTAAATAAATGTTTTGCCTTCCCGAGCTAATGCATAATGTATAAATCAGCCCCAAACACAAAGAAACCTAAAAACAGTTCTCATAAAAAAGATTGAGATTTTTTCCATAAACAACAGCTGGCAAAGTATCTCACAAAAGGGAAAAAAAAAATCTTTGCCGATACATTTAATTGCTTCAGGATTTAATGCTTCTCCAGACTTGTTTGCTGCAGCCAATGTTAGAAACCAAGCGTTTCAATCCAAAAACTGCAACTCCATCTCCCACTTCAGGACACACTGCCTGAGGAGAGCTGGAACAGCACAGGTTTCTCCTCAGCTGTTCCAGCCTTCTGCAGGATCCTGGAGCTTGCTCCCAACCTCCTGAGGGGACACTCCAGGCTGGGAAGAGGATGCACCACCTGTGGCACCATCATGCTGAAACGTGAAGACAAGGGCCTCAAGTATTTTCACCCAAAAATTAAAAAGCAGGTGAAACTGTTCTGTTTAAATTTTGAGTGAACAAAACAGTATTACACAGAAGAGCCTTTAAATGTTTTTAAAAAAGAGAACAATAAAGGCTACAGAGGAAAGTATTTATTCTGACTTTCCTGTAAGTATTTTCACCCCCACAGAAACAGTGCACAGCCACGCCAGAGTGTGTCTTTGCCTGTGTCAGCACTCTGAGGGCCATCCCGCTGTGCCTGCTGCTAAGCATGTCAAGAAATAAGGACAGATTTGCCCTGACAGCCACACCTGAGGCTCCGTACAGAACCTCCCCGGCAGTTTCTGTTTACCCTAAAAATCAGATGACCTCATTTCCACAGGCCTGAGTGCCCCAGCCCTTGCTGCTGTGCCACGCAGCTTGTCAGATGGGCAACACCATCCCAAACCATTCCTGAGCTTCCCAGAGCCCGTCCTGCCCAGCAGGGGAATCTCTGCACACCAGAGAACCTCCCTGCTCTGTGATTTCCAGCACCTACAGAGCCAGGGACACAGAGCACAAACCTGGCATGGCACACAGCCTGTCACCTTCCCAGCACCAAGCACAAGCCTCCAGTTTGTTTCAGTTTTCCATACACTAATCACTCACAGCAATATCCTTTGAGCAGTTCACTTAGTTCTTTGAGTGTTACAGATAAACTACAAAGTGTGTGTTTCTTGCACTGGTCTTGTGGGAGTAGGAAAAATAAGGCAGTAAATTAAACCTGGTCCGCTTGCAAACCTCCTCCCTCTGAAATTGGGCAACAGGCTCTGCTTTAACCCAAGCTCCAGCAGGACTGGCAGCACCCTGTCTGTGGGAGAAGGGGATGGCACCAGCCCTGTCCCCCAGAGTGACACCCCAGCTCCACCTGCAGAAGCAGTGTCCCCTGGAGAGGCTCTGTGTGACCACCATCCATGGGGCTGGGAAAAGGGACCAAAGTAACAGGACTTTCTCTAGTTCCAGGCAAGTCTGCACCTCCACTGGGAATGTGTCATGGATCTGCAAAATCAAAATAGGATGGGAAACTGACTGATAGCACACACCCTTAAAAGGCCATCCAATCCTGATTTATAGGCTCGAAGCAGCAGGGAATTTCCTACATGGAAAAATCTGCCAGGGGAAACATCAATCCTGTCTTCAGCTCCGCTGTCCCTGGCTGGGCAGAGCACTCCATGTGCTCTGCAGAGCAAACAGACCCAGGCTCACATGCGTGCTCGAACACGGATGCACACGTGCCTGCACACCAAGGTCTCCTCCAGCAGTCACCAAACACCACCAAGAGCTCCAAGGAAACTTGGCCACGCAGGTTATGGGTAATGATGTATCACATAACTCAGCTGTGTGCGCTGCTGGGTCCTCTTGGCTTCCTCTGTGCTCACCTACTCACTGATTCTGTTCTGAAGGTGGGTTAAATATCCCTGTGAGTCTTTCCCAGGAGACAGAGATTCAATCCAAACCATTCAGCACAGAGGCAGTGGAGGTAGGGCAGAAGACGTACTGGCTTTCAACAAAAGCTTCACTTGGAATTTATGGGGGTTTTTTTAAGAAAAAGTGAGTTTGGAAAGACATGTCCAAAGGAGGAACCCAAGTGCAAGAAGAACATAAAATTAATTCAAGCACGGAGGCTGCGTGAACAGCTCAATTCCCGCACTGCCAGCTTCCCCCCAAGCACACGAGCGGTGGTGGCTCAGTGGAACTTTCCATCTCCCAGTCCAAGTATTTTTCAGCTCCTGCATTCTGATTAAATCTGTAATCCTGGTAACTGGGGATGGGAGAGAGGGTGAGGTTCAGCGAAGCCTCGCTCCACAGGGATCCGACAATCTCGCTCCAAGACACGGTTCGTGGGATGGGATCCATCTGCACTCCCCTGTCCACTGCTCTCTGAGCTGTCCTGTCCGGCCCCTTGCCCACCCCTCAGCTTTGGGGGCTGCCAGGGGTGGGGACACAACACAGTGACCAGAAAGGATCTGGCAGCACAGCTGGACAGTCTCACCACGCCTGCCCCGCTCACCTGGATGGCTCTGGGTCACTCCCCTGCCTGGCCTTGCAGCCACACCTCTCTTGCAGGACCATCAGCCCAGGGATGCTGGCAGTCACCACCAAACCTCCAGCTGTTGCTATGGCTACAGGAAAGTCACTGCATCCCTGCATGAAGCATCCTGCCTCACGGAGGGTCCTTGCAGCAACCAACTGCCCTGGAGGACATCCTTGAGATCCTGCTTGCTTCAAGAGTTGCTCTGATGTCCTCTCACAGAAAATCCATGCCCCCTCCTTCCCTTTTCCTCAGCACACTGGCCTCCTCTCGAGAGGCAGCTTGAGAGGAGCACAAAGCTCAGCAACTCTTACTGCGGAGTACAAAGGCTCACACAGGGTACAGGAAACACTCCAATTCCCAGGGAAAATGAAATGCAAGGAGCTATTTCATACAGAGATACTAGTTACTGACTTGCTAAATGGGAGATGCAAGAGTGCACTGGGGAAGTGTCATTCAGTCCACTGGCCCAACCCCAGTGGCAAACACATCTCACACTTTGCTTGCACTTTCCCCAGTGAACACGGCACTGGGTGTACAGGGAGCCAGAAAGCAGTGTCAAACAAACCCCTCCAGCCTGAGCAGCCACCTCTGCCACTGCCAGGGCCCTTCTGCAGGCATGCTGTGGGACACTGGCATGGCCACATCTACCACGAGCACAGGCAGGGATCCCACCAAGCACTCGGCTTGCAGCCAGGTTTTATGGAGCAACAGGCTTAGCTCCTGCAGGCAGCAAAGCAGCCCCAAAGCAGCCTCCTCCCGAGGGAGCCATCCCTGCAGAGTGACAAGGCACAGGGCTCCCCGTGCCCCAGCCCACAGGACATGTGAACCCCAATTCTGCTGAGCTGTGCTGGAGTTCTGACGATGAATAATTAATTGCCGCTTTGTTTCCCGGTGAAATTCTATAGCAGTAATTATCTCTGTTTTAACATAAAATAATGATCACTTTTTCCTTTCTTCCCCTTCTACTGCCAATTAAGAGATAGGAACACAGCACATCTCTGGCTCATGATTCCTCAGAGCCCTGTGGGACTGGAGCTGCAGTGGTGGGGAACCACCGGGATGCTCTCCTGGGCCGGACAGCTTGGCAAGCTTGCAGTGCTTGGGTCACGGGGGACTCGCACTCATGGGGGCAGGAGCTGATTCTCCAGCCGGTTTCTTCTGAGACTTATTAATGAGTGCTAATTAGAAGTGGCCATTCAGGCTGTCAGCAGCTGCCCATCCATCACCAGGTGTCTGAGCTGACGCTGCTCCTGTGTTTGTGTTCACCAGGCTGCGGCCTCAGGACTGGCCTTGGTTACAAACACTCTGCTCAGGACTGCTCACTTCCTTTTATCCCACCTCGCTTTTTTCTATGCACATACATATAAAACCAAAGAAAGGGTTTATTTCAAAGTATTTTCCCCTCCAGCAGAGAGGCACAACCACAACTGTGCAAACAACCTCGAGAGTTTCTGGCAGACCCTCATCCAAGCTCGTGCCTATGGGGGGCACTGCCAAGATCAGTGGTGAGGACAGAAAGCTGTGGCACTGCCTGGACACTACTTTTGGTCACTGGCAAAGGCACACAATGAGCTGGGGGGCAGCAGTTCCCCTGAGAGAGAAGCTGTCAGACAGCTCATGAAGCAACGGGGTACCTGCTGCCCCACAATCAGTACTTTTTTCTCCAAATCACCATTATAAGCCTTTTAAAAGATATTTGACCCTATCCTGAAATTTTGGGGTATCTGACCATATCCTAAAATCCTGACATTCAGGATGGAAACGAAACCAAATCTGAAAACCACCCAGTATCTCTGGATGAGCATCCACAGAGTATTCTCCATGCTGGTGACCATGGGGTGCCTGCCTGGTTTGAACACTCCAAGCAGCTGGCATCCTGTTCTGTTACTCCCCCTGTGTGCCTGGAGCATGCCCTGCTGGCATGGACAGCTCTGGATTGGAGGGGTGACCCCTCTTTCTTTGTTGTTTCATTACATCCAGCACAGAAGACTTTGATCCCAACAGGAGAGCCCCTGAAGAGCCTGGGCTGAAGCAGGAGCTCTCCACCCCTCTGCCAGCACCAGGCATTTTGGCACCATTGGGAAAGAAAAACCACTCACCTCTCCATTTTCTAAAAGAAGCAGCAGGGAAATGACAAAGGACCTGCATATATGGGCAACCAGTATCTAATCTGGGAATTCTTTTTAATGCAGTCCACAAAAAAAGGGCATTTTAATTAAATATTTTTATTTTACCCACTGCTGCACACTAAACCAAACTGCTTCAGCTTTAATACATGAAGCCATTATTCTGTGCATGCATAAGTGAATTTACGCACGTGTCTGTATATAAAAACTACACAATTAAGCACTACTTAAAATGCAGATTGCAGATGATAAAAACTCCACCCTGACTGTATTAAAACCTGACTTGGGATGTTTTATTTGATTCTTGGTCATTTAAATATAGTGTAAATGCAATGAAGTCAATGAAGCCAGTAATAATTTACATTTGTGGAAAATCTCGACCTTTGATTTTTAACTACTAACTACTGGCAAGAACCGAAAAACAAGCAACAAAAATCCAGTTTGCAACATGGGGCCAGATGTTATTTTTCTTCCTTTGCAGTAACAGCTCAAAAATACCAAATTTAAAACAGAACTCTAAGAAAGGCTTGTCCTGGATCTTAGAGCTACATCAGCTTTCAGCCCTGAAACTTAAGTTAATGCTTGAGGCCCCTGCTTACACATTCATGTCTGATCTGTGAAATACTATAGACACACCAACATCTAAAGTATGTGCTGATAACTACTTGCTCTGATTTCCTTCATTATCAAGCTTACTCCTCTACCCTTCTAGCCCATAGAGAAACTTTCAAACAGCTTAGGAAAGACATTGTCATTCATGTGATCTGGTCAGGAACCTCATATTCTGTAAACAAAAACAGGTCACACATTTTACGTGGCCTGGGGTCAACAGGCACTGAGGCAAATTAGTTCATTCCCTAATTTCTTGGTATTGCAAGTCTAAAATTTTTAACAACCAAAAATTTACAGCAGCACAGATTTTCCTGGGGAGAATTAAGACATTTTACAAAAATGCAGCAATATATTTTTAAAAGCTAAGTGGACAATTTGCGTTTATCAAGCCAGGCGAATAATTCAGGTGTGAAAAAAAAAATAAACCATTCTGGTATCTGGCCAGTCTAGAACATCTACATCTGGCACACAGTAACTGCGATGTTATTGCAGCTGTGAGCAGCCATCTGCACCTCAACAATGTCCCGAGGCAGCCAGAGCCACCAAACAAGGGGACCACACTGAGTCATCCCAGTTGCCAGCCCCAAACCCTCCACTGGCACTGCTCTCCATGCTCAGCATGTGAAAATCCAAGTGAGTTTTCTTCCCAGAGAAAGGAGCAAGTCTGACTTGACAATTTTTTTTTTTCTCTGCCTCCTTAGAAATTCAGGTCACAGGCTTCATGGAAGACTTCTCAGATTACCAGAGTGATGCACAGCAGCAGCCTGGCATCCTCAAGTGTCAGAGAAGTAAAACCCAATTCAGGGAGGCACAATGTGATATTTATTCACGTCTGAAGTCATGCTTTGTTGCTTAACACCTTTTAAATGCAAAAGCATTTAAAGATTTGGAAGTAAGGGTCCCCTTTCAGTATTTCAAGCCTCTCTGCTGCCTTTTCCACAACACAAAATAACCAAAGGAGTAACCCAAGCTTGCTAAAAGGTCAAGGAAGCAAGCCTCATTCCTCTAGATACAAAGAACAAACAAAAAAAGGAACAGAGGAAAAAAGCCAAAATAAATCAAAAAACCAAGAAAATTTCTGGGTGTTTTTAAAGTTATTCCAGAGGGGAAAACATAATCATAAAAAAGGAGACAGGGCTTCCCCACTCCACCACTGGAGAGCTACCATGCAGAATGGAGCTGCACTTCTGACAGACTCTCAAATATCCTCCTCCTGTGCCTTTGGCAGCAGCAAGTGTACAGGTTCTGTTCCTTTTTTCCTACAAGGATAACTCCTTTCTTCCTCCCCCCTTGCCATCATTTCTCAAGACTATGAACATGATTCTTGGGTAGCAACAGGCAATTAACCTTTGGTGCTCCTCACTCGCCGTGCAGCGTGCCACACTGATCTTCCCCCAGAGCTCTGCCAGCCCTCCCTACACAGCCAGCCCGTGACAACACAGCATTTTCCACCAGGAACAACAATTAAAACAGGAACAGGCTCATCACAAGCATAACCAATGGAGCAAACAAGTTCCAGCCTGAGAGATCTGCCCACACTACAGGTGCACATCCCGGCTGCGCTGCGGCGCTGAAGGCTGAGCCAAGGTTCCTTCCTCTCAGAACAAGCACTTTAATTACAGCTGTTTGATACTTGTGTAGTTTTGGATTCTGGAAAAACTGACAGCAGATTGCAGAGGATGACACTCTGGAGCTCACCACCTCTCCTCAGTCTGCACACTGCAGGGACAAAGCTGGCTTTGGAATCTGGAGTTTGCTTTCTCCTTCTTTTGTTTCACTGATGCAATAGAACACAGAGAGGATGAACTGGGTAATACCACTGCCACCTCTTGATTTTTATCTCACAAGCTTTGTGTTATTTTTCTCCCTGAAGCTCTGGCTCTTGGAGTTGCACACATAATCACATGGGAACACTGGCAAAATTTTAACAAAAAGAACACCAGTGGCCACCTGTGTATGCCCACAGGGCCCTGTTTTACAGGGAACTGCATGGTTTTGGTGATCAATCCAGATTTTCAAGCACCCAGCCAAAAGCAGTTGTTCTGAGCTCCCCCTTTGGCACACTGTCCAGGTACAGCCCTGCTGTAAAACATCCTGCCTCAGAGCAATGGTGCTCAACAACCTGCTCCCCTGCTCAGCAGCACAACTCAGCCACACTTGGGATGCTGCCCCCTTGGATGGCTGAAAAATCCTAGAGAAAATACTTGTGACCACCTCTTATTGCTAAGAGACCCTACAATCCAGCAGTCCCACAGAAAAGCCCAGCCCAGAAGGCGAACCCCAGCTCCGAGCAAGTCCAGAGCGCAGCACAGAAAAGGAAAATATCCGCTGTGGTTCCCAACAAAGGAAGATCTGCATGGAGAGCTCCATAGCCCTCAGCTGCCTTGCACATTCCCCTCAAATGGGACACAGACAAATCCAGTGTCCGGACACAACTCAGGCACCAGCATTCAGCTCCCCAAGCCCCAGCTGCTTGGGGCCAGCACCAAACCTCAGCCCCTGGTCCCCACCACCAGAACATCTCTCCTTCTTGGTTGCAGCAAGGGAGAACCCAGCTCCCTGCCAGCACAAGAACCCAGAAGAAATAAGGATGGTTTTGGTTTTATTTCTGAGGTTTTAACCCCAACATTCTGGTTTTCTGACGCTTTAGGTCTGAAGTTGACAAACAGAAGCAAAGTGTGGAAGCAGAAGTTCAAGCAAATTTCTGTCAAATTCACCAAACTTATAGCTCAGTGAGAGAAGAACATCTTTTTTGCTATTCCTCAGGGATATTTTGTTACTAAACTTACAGCAATTTATTTTTCTAACGTTCCCCCAAGTGAAAGCAAGGCTTGGCAACTTGCAAGGCAGGAACAAATTTTTACTTTTCATTTTGCTAGGATAAAATTAATTTTGCTTGAGGGAAGGCAACTTTCAATTGGATTGAGGCTCAAGGAGGAACAGGAAAAAAAGGAAAACAAAGCACAAAATCACTCATGTGAAGAGCAAATAGGATGCTGTATTTCCTTGGGAAGAAGGCCTTTCTAAACTCTGCAGTTCTCTGGACTTCATTTTGAGCATGACAGCCCAGCAGAACTCACACCACATCAAGCCCACCACGTGCACCAACAAAAGAGAGGAAAGAGATCAGAATGCTCAGCTCAACCCAAGGGGGTCTGGGTGTGTGGTTCAGTGCCAAAGGGGCTCTGAAGACACAGCCACAAGTAAGTAACCAGCAAGGGTTACCTGCCCCACAGCCAAGCACTACAAATTACACTACCATAAGCTATGACTCACCAGAGAAATATTGATAAAGGAGAAAGTTGCTTTTGAAATAAGATGAGGAAATGACAAAAAATAATTGCACAGAAACTTCTTTGGCTGTTTAATTTAAGCACTTTCATGCCTGAGGGTCTAAATGAATACAGGGAGATCTTTTTGTTCCTGCAGCAATCAAGTATTTCCTGCTATTACTGATAATGACTTTAAAACAGCACACTTAAGCAGGGCTGTTACTTTATTTTCAGCCTTTCTGAGGCGGGAGTGGAAGCGCTAAAGCGGGGGAGGAAAGAAGGTGATGACAGCTCCTCAGAGGAAGCATATGTCAGTCTGGTGAGGAGCTAAGGAGGGCTGGCACCAGGACATCGGCCACCCCCTCCAACCTGAACCTCCAGACATGTGGCATCCCATCCTGACACAGCCCCAGAGCCTGTCACCTTCTGGCAGCTAATAAATCCCGTCTGAAATAAGAGCAAGCTTTGGAGTTCCTCCAGTGCAATTTGAGTTCTGAATCTGGTAGCACAGGGACCTGACCCAGCATTAAACCAGCTTTAAAACATCCTTCTCCTTGGCTTCCAGTGGGTGAATCACATTTCTGAACAGGACTGGGGGAGTAAATGATACTTTGCCTGAATTGACACAAGTAATTCTCACTCTTTCCTCGTCATCTTTTGCATGAGCTGAAACTGTCAAACTGTGGCCCAGAATCACAAGTGTTTCATTTAAACAGTATCACTACTTCAGTGAATAAACTGTCCAAATTTGTTTTTGTCCATCTCTAGTTCCACACACCTTCATGGGAATAGCACAAGGACAAGGGGATGGGGAGGAGAGGCAAGAGGCTCCTTAGAAAAGACAGCAGGCTGCTCTGTGGTTCTGCTTCCAGAGGCACTCAACAGAACCACAATCAGCCACAGGACCAGGTCAGAGCCCATGACGGGCATTTCTCAGAAAAAGGAAAAAAAAAAAACCCAAAAAAATCCTAAAAATGGTTTTTAGGCTGGAATCAGTCCATTTCACCACTTTAATACTTCTACAGCTTTTGTTGCAAAGGCAAAGGGAGCAAAACCCCCACGATCTGGAGCAGTTCTGATGATGAAATGATACTAGATACTAGATAGGCCATTGGATAAACCATTAGGAAATTAAAGTAGCAGTTGGCAAATGTCATGGCAGGCATTCAAATGATCCTGCAATCACCCGAGCAGCTAAAGAACACAGATCTTCCCTTCAGCACGTCAAGGTGTGTTTATTGCCAACACAGCACTGCAAGAAGCCAAGCACTGCAAAAAACCACAGCACATTTTAACAGGAGGCATTCCACCTCCCTCCACCAGCAGATGAGGTAAAACTGCTTAAACACAGAATCAGAATCACAGAATAGTGAGGTTGGAAGAGACTTCTAAGATCATCAAGTCCAACCTATGCCCTAACACCTCAACTAGACTATAGCACCAAGTGCCATGTCCACTTCTGCTGAGCTGCAAGGTGTTTATACAGGTTCACTTGGGAAGTAAGCAGGAAAAAAACCCTTTTCAGGCAGCCTTTCCCTCCTGACACCTGCTCAAGGGAAGGAGAAGCACCTGAAGGCCAACACACGTGGTGCTACAGGGATGCTAGGGAGGTTTGAGCTCTGCAGATTCCCAGGTCACAAGGGGCCCCCAGGCTTTGGTTGCACAGCACTCATGCACTATGCTCAGCAGCACCACAAACTGCCCCATTTTCCCTGAGCAGCCCCTGGAGAAGGCAAAGGCAGCTGTGCTTGGTGAAACCCCAACTGCTGTGCCACCATTTGGGGCCTGACCCAGCACCAGCACAGCCAAGGGAAGGACTGGGCTGCCCTGGGATGGGGCTTTCCAGCAGCTCTGCCTGACAAGCCCAGCTCCTGCTGCCAGGGCTGTGCCAGGATTTGAGGCACCCTACTCCTGGCCACACTTCGATGAAAGCACAGCTAACACCACTTTGCTGTCTCATGCTGCAGGACTACAGGCAGCACCGCTGTCACTGATGTGCCCATGCCCTTCTGCCAGCTCTTTTACTCACTTGTTTGCTGAGCAGCAGAACTGATGCATCCTGCAGGTCATCCTCAGCCCTCTGAGCTCAACAGGTAACTTCCACAGACACTGCATTTTGGGAATGTCCCACTCCCAAATGCTTCTGACTGCCACCTGGCCTAACACCAACAGTACTTAACACTACTTAACGTTATTTGCATTTGCACTACCACAAACGAAAACAAAATCGACAAAACCACAGGCAGGACCTTAACTCTGTTACTTTCACTTTCTTTCTGCAGTACTTTGCATCAGTTTCTACTACGGAATGTCACATCAGGACAATTTCATGAAGAAACAGTAATTTCACATCTCTAGGTATTTCTGCTTTCTCTCTCCTGAGAAAATACAGGGTACTCAGGAGTTATTGCTCCACTTTCTGAAAAAAAGGGAGCGGGGGAAACCCACACATCACAAATAAAACCTCCCATGCTTCCTACAGACCACTCTATTTGGTGAGGGCAGCAGGAACAGCTGCAACGGTGAGACAGAAGGTGCTGAGGTACCGAGCACAGTGGGGGAAAATATTACTACCAGTGCTGATGTGAGGCTGTGAGACTGGGTCTGCACTCTGCCAGAATTATGCAAACAAGCAAAAACTGAGTAAGAAGAATTTTTGTACCAGTTTTTGCTGTCTAAAAAAGATCATAATCATCCATCTGTCCAGAAATGTTATTAAGGATTATGGCAGAGCAAAAATTATAGGCAGGGAAGTGCAGCTAGCACTGGATTTGTTAGAATTTCTCCTGGGGCACGTAACCTACATTAGTCCTGAAGAACAGAGAAAAACCCTTCCCCTCCTCTCCCCAAAACTTGAGGAAATGATACACGAGCTCTGCTGCAAAAAGCAGCATTTATGGACTTAAAAATAAGCAAGTCTTGGCAGTACAGATGCGAGGAAGCCATCAGCAGGACTGAGGAGCTAGAGGCAACTTTCATTCCTACCTGGTTCAGTGCAGTTTCTGATGTAGAGCTGCCCCCCATCCTCTGGAACGTCACTCACGTTCTGCTCACGTGCCTGCAGGAGCTGTCGCCCGCCCCACTTGTCACCATTTTCCACAGAATAGCTCAGGGCATCATAACCTGAAGGAAAAGAGCAGTCGATACATGAGGAAAGGCAACTCCTGATCATCTCGAAGCAGCCAAAACATCTGCATTTTAAAAATCCCATGGCCCCTTGGGTTTAAAAGGGCAATGTTTCCAAGCCCACTGGAATGGGACACTGCCAGCAGCTCCCCATCCCACAGGAGCCATGTGCATTCCTCCATAGCTCCTGAAGTTCATCCTAGGAAAGCATCTCTGTTTTCCCACCCAGCACCATCTGACTGAAGCCAGAGCATGCCTCTGACCCATTTCCACACCTGCAGTAACAAGAAATACCCATGAACACGAGGAGCAGTACTTGTCTCAATACCCTTGCTCTGCCTCCCCTTCAGCTTTCCCTTGGTGCTGCTAAGTGAAGCTGTTTTAGCAATGTCAACAAAGACAGCTGGCTGATTTCTACAATATTCCTGGCACAAAGCTGGTCAGCCCTGGACATGCCATGTCTGCCTAATCAGCGGGACAAACATGTTCATGTGTCAGCTCTGTGCCTCCTATGCTGGTTCAGATTCAAGGGAGGAAGAAAATCTCTTACTTTTTTTTAAAGCCAGAAGATAACCACACACCAAATCAGCCCTCTTGCAATGGAGACCTTGCAGCCCTCCAGTAACAAACAGCATCTGAGAGGGATTTCCTCCCACCCATTCATCCTCTTCCCAACAAGCAGAACATGGGCTCTCTCACAAGCACTTCTGAATTATTCCCAGTTTTGTCCACTTTGGAAACAGATTACAAGCAAAAAAGCAGCGGGATAGAGGTCCAAATCTTGGGCCAATGCCTCAGAGGGTGATTAAGACAAAGGACAAGGTTCTCTGCAGGTCCCAACCCTTGTGTTAGGTTCCCTGGCACACCCAGTTGAGAGGGCTGCCCAGCCTGAGACTTGTCTGCCTTCCCCACATCATGCTCTGCTCAGGCCAGTCCATGCCATACTAGGAGGGAAAGTTTGGTAAAGGGCTGCCTGGGAATCTGCATCCCAGTCCACCAGCAGTAACTGGGACTAATCTCTCAGGATACACAGGAGTCATCTGGGTGCATGTTTGGGGGAAGAGCCGCAGCTGCCTGGGCAGCCTGAAGCACCCCTGTTTTCTAAGCAAAAAAAACAAAAAAAAAACCATTTACCTTGGTAAACCAAATGCCATCATTTGAAGCTTCAAGCACTTTGTCCTTTCAACGCTTTACAAATGTTAAAGAATAGAATTTACTGTCAGTTTAGTCTGTGAGCACCAGTAAGATTAAGCTGATGGAAGCCGGCAGCATATCCAAGAAGGAGCACAAGCTGTAATGCAGCACCAGGGATCTCCCTCAACAACAAACACTCTGGTAGCCTGAGCAAAGCAGTTTCAGTTCCACAAACAAGCTGCTTTCAGAGAAGAGGAACTCTTTTCCAAGCCAGTAAGGCTTCTCTGTGTCACTGCATGGAGCAATGGCACGAAGGGAGAGAGGACACAGGGACTGCTCCGGCAGAACCTCTGCCTCTCTCGGATGGCAAACTCTTCCAAGCAAGGGGTAAAGAAGAAGAATGTCATTTAAGGTGACTTTGGAAGGAGAAAAGCTTAATTTGGCAATAGGAGTGTTTATAAAGGCTACATCCAGCACTGACAAAAATCAGAGTAAATAGCAGTGGACCTGGTCCACGGCCGAGCTCAACGCGGTGACTGACACCAGGAAAAGCTCTCCTCTGGCACCTCCAGGTTTGAGCAGGGCCAGCTGTCCCACAGCAGAATTTGCAGCCCACCACCCCCAAAATCCTGCCTAGGGAATCTCCATTATAAAACAGATTTCATTCAACAGAGCAGTAGAAAATAGAAGTTAGAGATTAACCTTTTTCAAAGCTTTGGCCTTCCAAGGATTTCCCTGTGAAAACAGGGACACGTGGAGATTTTAACCTTGCTAACAAGGACACTCAGTGACACATAGGAGGGTCCCTGTGGTTTCCTCATGTGCTGGCACCAGTCTCCTTGTGGTGTGGTGGAGGCTGCTCAAGGCCTGCCCTGCTTTAGGTGCTGGCACAAGGCACAAGCAACAGGGGCATCACCTCAGCCACAGAATTCCACAGCAGGGCTGCCAGGCCACCACCACCATGGCCAAATTCTTCTTCCCAAGGAAAAGCAGGAAAACTTACAAAAAAGGAAGCCAACAGTTTTCTTTCTCAACTGTAGTTATTCAGGATGGGATAATTTTTAATGGGAACCACAACAAAGAGTTTTCTTCATTTTCTCAGCAGAGGTAAAGACTGCTAAACATCCTGCCTCAGCTACAGTGCCATTTTGGGCAAGACGGAACAGTTTTCCTATTAATGTTCTATGCTTTATACTAAACTAACACTGTGACATCCTCTAAAGCTCTGGTACAATGAAGAGTTTTTCCAAAGTTCTGTACCATAGCGTATTTCAAAGCGAGAATTACTTTTTCAAGCCCTGAACAAGGTATTTTCCACAACTCCAATTACCCAGCACCAGTTTTACATTACACACTCAGAACCCAGGTTCTGCAGAGCTTTACCCACACTTCCTCCCAGAGATATTCCCATGGACAATAAGCACATGAGTCACTTTTCCCTGTCTTTGTGCCTGCTCTGCATTTCATAACAGAACTAAGACAATGCAGACGGTGCATTTCGAGCAGCCTCTTTCCATAAGACAGGGAGCCCATGAGTGTGGGCTTGCTGGGAGCTCCTGTCCCTGCTAGGCTGGGGTGGCAGCCTGCTGGGGACAGCCTCTCCAGCAACACTGCTCACCTGTTCCACTAACAAGCATGGAAATGAGGTGGAGTGGAAAAAAGAACTGATCAGACAGCTCAGAACTCCTGGAAAGGCTCTGTGTGTGACCCAGATCCCCACGTGGGAGCTCAGGAGCTCCTTATGTTATTCCAGATGGCTCTGGCTGGAGTTTACAACTTTCAGTGCTGCAGAAACACAGCCAAACTCATCCTGGCTGCACTTCCCAGCACGAAGAACACCACCTTACAATGCTGAACAACATCCCCACGTTCCCCAATTGCACTCTGATCTCACAGGCAAATTTATTTTCAGCAGCAAGCAAGGCACAGGAACCCCAACGAGCTGAAACAGCGGCAAGACCTCGGAGCAGACACCCAACTCCTACAGGGTACAAAGCAGGCTGGTGTGGAGATGGGGGTCCCATGGGACAGGGAGGTCCAAGCAGCCAAAGGAGACAAGAACACCCAACCCCAGACCAGGAAGAGGAGAAAAAACTCATCCCCTGCAGTGGAGGGTTCAGCTCAACAACGCTGAGGTGAAGAAAAGCAACAAAGATGGAAGGTGCTCATGAGCAGCCAGCTGGAGCATGGAAGACCTGATGGGCAGGGGGCTGGAGCAGGGAAGACCTGACAGGCAGGGCCTTTCTCTGGCACAAAGCACTGCTGCACAGGAGAGCTGGCAGGTATCCACAGCTCTCACTGACAATAAACTACTTCCTATGCAAACTGCTGGCCAGAGCCAAAAACAGCACAGCTTTTCCGAAATATGCTTGCCCTTCCTCCTCTGTCGTCTGTCCCTTTTATCTATTGTTTTCATGGTGGCAGCTTTGGGTTTTGGAGGGTTGGTTTCACAACCAGCTGAATTATCTCTGTCTCCCTGAAACGTTCCTGCAGTTAATACAACAGGGAAGTATTTCGGAGGAAGAAAAAAAAGCTGGAACAAGCACGAGCTTCTGCATAAGCCAGCGCAGAGGTGGTGGCCTCAGGACAGAACAGATGAACCCTGGTGGAAGATCAGCACACAGCTGAATGAGCTGCAGCCCTGCTCCACAGCTGCCCTCCCTGTGGCTGCTGGCCCCAGACCCTCAGGGACATGTCCAGTCAGCCCATGCACCATCAGACCTACTGCAGACAGCCACCACAGGATCTGAGCTTGTGACTGCATAAACACATCATAAATGGATTAGCCCTTTGCCTAGGCTGATTTGGGAGATGCTTTTCTTCCAAAATCATCATCAGCAAGGACCATAAATATAGCATCTTCAGGGGAAAAAAATCCCAAACAACAGAAGCCCCAGAAATCCTACACCTGGCTTTGACAAGCAGCCTGCTCCTTACACCTGATTTCAAAGCTGTATTTCCATGGATCCTGACCTACATGGGAAAGTGCAGAAGGGCAGGGAAAGCACACTGCTGATAGTACCTGTACCACACGAGTGAGGCACAGAGGCCAGAGCCAAGCTGCAGGCAGTACCCAAGCAGGGCAGGGTCCCTGCACCAATAGCCCCTCACCACACACTCTCTCACATATTTTCTATATGACCACCAGTAGGAAAAAAACCCCACAGCCCCCACAAAACCTCAGGCACACCTACAGCTCTGACACACCTCCAGGGAGGCTCCCCAGCTGCCTCCTAAGGAGCACAGAGCCTGCTGAGGGTCTCACAAAGCTTCTGCCCCTCCCAGCCCAGCACTGCTCTCAACAAAGCCCAGCAGGAGTCGGGAGGGCAGAGCACACTCCGAAGGTCCAACAACAGCTCCACAGTTCTCATGGCAACAGCAAAATGTGACTTTTGGTTTATTTTAACTCTGAAAAGCTGCCCAACCTCTGGAAGTGAAATTTCCACATGCATGCTGCTGCGGCCTGCCTCTGCTCCACCCTGAGAGCAAAGAAACTTCAAGGACAGGCAGCACTCAGCAGAAATGCACCCATGGCTCATCAAGCTCCAGGTGGAGTGCCTGCATCACCTCACACAGGGAAGCCAACCAGGGGAATGGAATCTCAACCAGGGGATGGAAAAGTATCCCTGCAAGAGATGAACATACTCCCTAAGAACTCCTTGGTTCCTACATCCCAACGAGTGCTGCATTAAGCTTAGTTAAGTGAAGATAAAATTCTGTCTTGTGTTCCCTACTGTGTTGTGCCAGAAAACTGTTACTGGGTATGTGATTATTCCAAGCTTCCATGACTGTTCATTACCAGATTGTGCAGAAACTTGTGCTTTCTTTAGTATTTGTATCAGCTTGACCACTAAATTGACCATTCTGTTCTTCTTGATCTACGCCTCAGTGCAAAAGGAACAGTTCTGCACCTGGTAAAAAATACCACTTTTTACTTCTCCCTATCACAGCCTCGTGTGACACAGCTCCTCTCTAAAGTAAACAGGGTTTTACTTCTCCTGACAATGTTTTCATGCTTCTAGAAACTCCCCAGTTTCACCGTGGACATACCTGTGACCCTGCCCAAATTCAGATAATTCTCAAGGCAGCAGCTTCCCACTGGTCCGCACAACAGCACTGGGTACTGTGAGCCCGATTCCCTGCTCTGGTTTCTCAGGGATATCTCACTCCTGCTGCCACTCTCATCTCATTAGCATTTCACCTGGCACAGTGGAAACTCTGGGCACTGCTGACAGGATCTCTGTGCTTCGCAGCCGTGGACTGCCCAGCGTGATTTCCAGAGCTCGCTGGCACAGCACGTCTCCTCTGGCAGAGCTGCTGCCCATTCCTTCTGCCTTCTGTCCCAAGCATGGGACAGGCTCCTAACACCTGCCAGAAAGCTGCTTTTGCCTCGTCCTGCTCTTATGGCTGTCACAGAGGAAAACTGCAGGAGGAGGTGAAGCAGCATCCCTCACCCTGCTGCAGGCGCCAGCGCTTTCCCCCCTGCCACAAATAAACAGAAATGAACTTTTCAGAGGTAGAAAAGGGAGATGGAGAGCAAATTCCCCTTTCCAACACATCCCTGAGGCAGCTCCTCCTCCCTGACCAAACTCCTTCCCATGCATCTTGCCCTCATCTCTGCTCCCTGTGAGGCATGCCAGGGAATCCTAAAGCACATCCAGACCCCCTGCTCTCTCCCTTTCCTACATTCCACTAGAAAACCCTGCTCACAGAAGGCAGGAGTCACAGCAGCAAGGCTGTGCTACAGGTGGCTGCACATCTGGGTCATCCCTATCAAAACCATCCATCACGATTTCCCTTCTTCATGGTAGACAGCGAGGAAAAAAAAAGAGCAGCAATGAATTAATCTCCAGCTGACTTTCCATCACTAACAGAGCTACTTTTTATACCATTCCAAGATCCTGCGGCTGCTTAAACCTGGCAATCATGACCTTACAAGGCTGGAAAAGCAGCACTTGAGAGCCTGGCTGTTACCAGACAGACCCTTGTTTCTCGGAAGGATTGGGTAACGTGTTACAGAAAGAGCTAACTCTCTGGAGAAGGCATTTATCTTTTTAAATGCAGTGAAAAAACAAACTGTATTTCAAGCCCCTGTGACGGGGCCAATACCTGGGGTTTGACTGGGGGGTTTGTGCTCGGGAGCTGAGCAGCCACTGCTCCTTCCCCCACATTTATGTATTTCTCTCCTAATTTTGAGCTGACACACTGCGAGGAAAAGACGGTTTTGGGTCAGATTAAATGTTTTAGTGGAATAAAATATTTCATTTTTGTTTGCTCTCTTTTACACTTCTAGCTAAATAGAATTCTGCAGAATTAAATTTAGTCTGAAAATACCATAAAAATGTGCTGGGAAAAGAAACATAGCAGCTCTTGAAAAAAAAAAAAAAAAAAAAAAAAAAAAAAAAAAAAAAAAAAACCCGGGGGAAACCATGACTTTATCCCAGTTAAACTGAAAAGTGACACCCTTGTAGCTTTGCCTGAACAATTTCTGTTGGTTTCCAAGGCCAGGTTGGACAGGGCTTGGAGCAACACGGTTTAGTGGAAGGGGCACTAAAAACAAGCCACCCCTCCCAGGAGAAAAAGGGAAGGAAAAAAAAGACTGTTGTTAGCCCAGGCCCCCAACTCTGGTATCTCTGATGATAGGGAAAACATCACAAAAGAGAGATTTTTTTTTTCATGCTTTTCTCCACAAAAAATGATGAAAAAACTGGATCTTGCGTAAAAGTAAACAAGCATGAGGGATAAAAAGACTATTTCTCCTGTCCTTTTGCCTTACATCTCCTTTCCTCTTGAGTTTCCCTGCAACACCACCACATCAATCTGTAATTGGTATTTGTTTAATTGCTGTTATTTACTTCTTCCACAGTGCTGGAAAGGCACTTGGGGAACGGAGACAAGTCTCAGCCCCAGACAAGACATTGGATCTGGTATTTAACCCCACTGTTTGGTACCAAGTCTGGATTTGCTGTATAAAAGCATTCCTAACATGATGTGACACTCAGGAAAATTCACTGACCAGGCATTGCAGAGCTGCAGTGGACAGAGTGAAAGGACAGGGATAAAATATAGTGGGACAGGAGTGCGGAGGAGCTGGGAATTATGAAACGAGCAGCTGGGGACAGAGGTGTGACCCCAGGCCTGGCAGAGGGAGCGCTGGTAATTCCCCTTTTCCTGCATCTGCTCAGAAAGCCCCTGAGATGATTCTTGTCAGTGCTGAGAACATGCTGAAGGGCAGCTGTTGGCCTGTAACTGATGCTGTGCCTTCCTCCCCAGGAAACTGAGCTCCTGACACCAATGCAACTCGGTTCCCAGGAATTAACAGCTGGAATTAACATGGGAGAGCAAGGTGCTCCAGAAGTTGCAGGGTGCCTGTGGTCCTGTTCCTTGCCACTGGCCAGCAAATGGATCTGGTGGCTCTGAGAGCAGGAGGGAGCACCCACCGAGCATCCTCGTGGCCAGCCTGGTTCCACACCCCTCTGTTACCACAAACAGTGCCCCCCACTGCACAGGGGTTCCTGCCCTCCTCCAGACCCATCTGTGTGTCCCCAAGCCAAGCTGAAAATTACCTCAGTGACAGAGAGTGTTTTTCCTCAGGTACCCACTCTATTAAATATTGAAAGAGCTATTACCTTTCGGGGATGCCAGTACACTGGCTGTGTCCATTATTTATAACATAATGTATTCATTATGCATTTTATCCCATGCTCCTATCTGCTGATCTCATAACAGGCCCTTATACACAATTTTAAGCAATTAATCCTACCTTAATTACAGACAAATATATATATATATATATATATATGCCTCAGGACATCTCTTTCTTATATTTATTAGGAGTAAGCAAACATATCTAGAAATAAATCTGGTAGTCAGGAAAGAGAGGCACATGGCCAAGCAGCCTGGGAATCACAGAACTGCAGCCAGGCACATTGCAGTTAAAATTGCCAGCTTGGACTATCTGGAAAAACTAAGTCTTGTCCTGCCACAGCTCCCTCCCATGACATCCATTTCCCTGCTGATGGATGTGGCTGTGAAGCCCAGGATCACTGAGAACATGGGTGCCAGCCCCAGCACTGGCAGAGCCTCACGGGGCAGGGAGGTCCTGCTCACCCCACTCTCCTTTGTGCCTCCAGGTCCTTTTTCCCAGCCCCACAGGTGGGAATCAGCCCTGGGATCCCTACAGCAAGAGGCTCAGCCTGGTGCCCTTCTGCTGCACACCCTGAATTTTAACTCCTGTCCTCTCTCCCATACCCAAACCAACACAATGGTGATGAAGGGAAAGGGAGAAGGGAGAAGCCTCTCTGGACACATCCAGGAAGCTCCTCATAAATCACCACAGATCAATACAGAGAACAATCAAAACCATCCCTGGCTTCAGCAGATTTTGCACTGGTCCTTATCAGGGTGGCCCAGGAGCACAGAGCTGCTGAAGCCTTTCAAGGGAGATCTGTGCTAAGGTTTGGCTGAAGCTTGTAGAGATCCTTAGTAGATCCCTGAAATGCCCTTAAAAGTAGATAAAATGGATGCAATCCCTGTCCAAACTGGTACCTACACTCTTAGTTCTTCCACCTGGGGAATGTTCCCTACCTGCTGGAAAAGACAGGCACAAAGGCAGCAGGTACCAGTCCCCAGCAGCACCGCTACCCTCCTCTGAGAAATGAAGCCAGCCTGGAATGCTGCAAAGTGTTTTAAGGAAATACATAACACTATAGAGGGAAAAAAAAACTTTTCGTTTTTAACCAGAGGTCCTGGAACACAAGGATAGTGCTCAACATCATACCAGAATCAAGTGTTTGAGGCTGTCCTTTCTTTATAAGGCTTCAAGACAGGCAGACCCTCCAAGAAGCTCTTTATTCTTTATTTACCTTGAAGTGAGACACTGCAGACCCAGGTTTAATTCACCGCTCTACTCTCAGCCCGTGAGGTGACCTTGGACAAGTTGTTCTGTCCAGATTCTCAGCTGGTGTCAGCTGGCACTGTGCCACCACAGCCAATTTAAACAATTTGAGATGCCAGCCCCAGAGCCCCGGGTCCTCAGCCACCCCCACACCCGAGGGGCACTCAAGGGACACCGAGAGGGGGGAAAAAATAGAAATCATGCTTCCCTTGGACAGTACATGGTTTTCCTAAAATGAAACAAAAAGCCTGGTTTAGTTTTTGGGGATTTTTTAAAAAATAGCCTTATGCTCAAAGCTTTAAAAATATCGCTGTGCTCTGGTGAGGTCCCACCTGGAATTCAGTCAGCTCCGGGGCCACCAACACCAGAAGGATGGACGGACATGTGGGAGCAAGTCCAGAGGAGGCCACAAAGATGCTTCTGCTATGGAGACAGGCACCCCTGCAACCTCCCTTTGGATCATTTCTTCATTCAAGAGGCTTTTACATTACTCAGTTACTTTCTTGGACAACTGCTCCACTTCTGAACAAGCTTGATTTGCTGCCTCCTCTGATTTAGTGCAAGAACAAATCCAAAGAACATGAAACTCAATTTGTTTTACTCCGTCACCAGCCAGCAGCAAAGTTAACTAACTTGAGGGTGTTTTTAAGTGCTGCCTGCCTCTCCTGCCATGCCACTGCTGTCCCAGCTGGAGCACAGAGCCAGCAGCACCTTGCTGTGAGCACAGCTGATGGAACCTGCCGAACAAGCGAGCTGTGTATGGCTGGGACCAGTTTCCCCTGAAGTGAATTGCTGCACTGTCTCAGCACAGGCAACATTCATTTACAAGAGTTTCTTTCTGCCCCATCTTCTCAACAACATACAAACCAATGACCATGTAGAAGTGCACTGAGAATTGGAGGGTAGGTCTTGTCAGAGGAAAAAGGAATGTCCATGTAAGGCTCGTTTCTCCTCCTGCTTTATGTTACAGGATGTTCTGGCCATCTTAGGGAAAAAAAACCACTTGAGTCTATCTCTGAATAAGGATGATTTTAATAGCAGACCCTTCAGTTGTTTGTAGCTCAGTTAGCATGTTTTTGGCTTGCATATCAAAAAGATTCTTTTCCTGGACTTCAGCAAGCTTTTTCCCAATCGAACCATTAAAATCTGTTTGCAGTTCTCATTGGATCGGTGATGCCTGCTGCTGTGCGCTGCAATCCCTCAGCCAACACGAGGACAGGCACACTTCCCAGGGCTAATCCACAGGGACAGGGCAGAACACTTGGGGACCAGAGCTGCACCTGGGTACCTGTCACTCTCAAGCCTGGAGAACCCTGCAAATTCTCTCGTGCCTCAGTTTCCCTCCCTCACAGTCCGTGGACACGCTTGCTCACCCTGGCAGGATCAGGGGCTGAGGAATGGCCAGAGCGAGGAAGGGCCAGGGTAACCACCTGAACTGGACCCCAGCCCTCCATACTCTGCAAGTCAAGCCCTGATCCTGACTGCCTGTGGACACAAACCCAGCCCTGAGCTGAGCTCTGCGCACACAATCAGAGGAGCAGCGAGCTTAGGCCAGGCTGTGCATCCCACTTTACACCGCTGCTTGGCTAGCAGCTTGGCACAGGAATGTCCCAAAACAACCAAACCCATGCCTCCAAACCCCGTCTGACACTCCTTTGTGCCCAAGAGGGCTTTTCCCCTACTAAAGGAAGGTATTTCCCCTTCCCAACACACACTCATATCCACCGACACAGGACCCATGCTCTGGCCTTGCACAGCTGAGCAAGAGGAGAATGTGGGGCACGAGATACAGCTAGAGACACACCCTGCTCCCCTCTCCTCCAGGCCATTCCCAGGTCCCAGCCAGGACCTGGGGACCATCTGCTTCCCACAGGCAAGGCTTATAGGCAGATGACATTCCATGTTAGCCAAAAAAGTCCATAAAAGGCAAATAAAGTCCCAGCAAGTACTGTCTCACACAGCTTTCTCCCTGGACACCACATCTGGACTCCTCTTCAATGCCTCTCTTCTTCCAGAAGAACAAGGCCCAGGACCTTTCCCTGGAGTCCTTGGTACAATGCTACTAGTCCCAGGAATACAAAAAAAAACAACCCCACCCCACAAAAAAAAATCAAACCTAAAAAGAAAAACAAAACAAAAGCCCACAAACAAACAAACCAAAAAGAAAGACAGCAAGAAAAACCCAGCTTAAACATCTCCAGTTCACCTCAAGCTTCAGTCTTTAATCCAGCCTGGAGTCCATCCCTTTCTGCTGGATTCAACATCCTGTCCCACTCCCTTCCCTTCTTTTCCCTCCAACAATCAAGCACACTGAGAAATCCTACTATTTCCAGAGTTTTCTCAGCCTGCTTCTAAAGAAAAGCTTAGTATCCAGAGATTGTACCCACTTAATTTTTAAATCTGAGCAGTAAGCTGAAACCCAGCCATGCGACAGTAGGGACACAGGGACTGCACCTGTCTCACACAGGTACAGCTCGTCCTCTGATTTGGCTGTCTCCTGACCAAAGTGATGGAGGCCTCAGCATCCTCCCAAATTCCTGGGCACAGCAAGCTCATCCCATGGCCATCTCGCTGTCCCAGCAGCTCCACTGCTAGGGATCCCAAGCTGACAAAATCGGGGCTCAGGCTCACCTGAACATTCCTTTGCTGACTGCTATGGAGACCTGACCTGTGGGAGGTGATGCAAGGAAAGGGAACATGAACCTTGCCATGGGACAAAACACAGGGAACCAACCCCGAGGGATCTCCAGCTCACTGCAAACTCCCATCCAGATGCCCTTGGCAGTATGTAACAAGGACAGGCTGCTTAGGGCTGCAGGAGTCTGACAGTCCAGCAAGGATCCCACAGGGAGGAGAGACAGAACACCTGTATCCCTGTAGGGTCAGCCAAGAGTCTATTCACGAGCTGCAAATTACACACATTTACCACCTTGTTTCCACAGGCTTTCCCTTTGATGCTGTGAGTAATGTGGAGCAGCCACAAGGATTTACTCACTGTGCAGCCCTACTCTCCTGAGAGCATGCCTACAGGAAGGGATGATTACCATGGAAGGACCTGGAACACGCTGCCCACACCTGGGCATGCCTGACCACTCCTGCCCAGAAAGCCACAGCAGCGGAAAAAAATTAAGATGAGGTTACCAGTGGCTTTTGGCATCGGTCTGACTTGGCTCCTGCTGATAAAACCCAGAGCAGAACAAAGCTTTTCAACATCCCCAGTGCTCTCCAAAGCCCCAAGCCTAAAGACTGCTCTAGAGAAGGGCAAGGAAAGCAAGGCTAGAAAAAGAGTAAAAGCTTTAAACTCTCTAAATTTGTTTTTAAAAATGCACTGCTGTAGCTCAACTGCATGGCTGTGGGCTTTGAAAGGCAGCTGGGAGAGAGAGCACAGCACGGTGCAGCTTCCACTGTACTGCTGCACTGGATCCTAAGGTGCATCCCTCAGACCCTGCACTGCTACAAACCTCATGTGGTTTCCATTCCAAACCACAAAATTCTGAAATTTTCAGGCTCAGGTTTCACGAAACCTGGCTGTTTTCTTTCTTCTTTTATTATTAGGGAAGGCTTTATGAAAACTAAATTTTCTGTGCTAGTCAACAGGAAATCCAGAAGGGGTAACTTAAACCACTCCAAAGGAACAGAAACCAGAAAAAATCCAATGATCTTCCTAGCTACCAGAGAGTTACCATCAATTTAAAGAACAGAGACAAAACAGAGTAAAGTACCCTGAGACAGGCTAACACCTAAAAGGAGGTCAGGTCCAGGGTGAGGAGAGTTTTCCAACTGTGGGGCTCGATGCTGATCTCCTAAATGACCCTGTCCCATACCAGCACAGACTTTTTTTAATGTCTGTATCCTCCCAAGAGGATGCAGGCACAAATACCTGCCACATGAACATATAACATGTTCAGCCGAGTCTTTTGAGCATCTCTGACCAAAAACAGACAGTGTGACCAGCCTGCCTTTTCTAATTATGGACTACTGAAGATTAGCAGCAGGAAGGAAGTACTGGGAAAGGGCTGGGACAGAACCAACCAAACATGTCCCCTCCTCATGAGCTCTGCTGTTCTGACCACAGCCACCACCCAAGAGCTCTCTGTTCGACCATGGCCTGTTAATGCCCCTCACCAAGTCATCTCAGTCTGCTGATCTGGCAATAAACCTCCTTTTTTTATCCTGAGCTAGTTTTCTGCTGGATTTGCCTGCTGGAAAGGCTCAGCTAAGGGCCACCACCAGGCCAGAGCCCAGGAAGGAGGCACCAATGAGGGCAGGAGCGGCCAAAAGCCACGGACAGGGCAGGACTGAGCCCGCACAGCTCCATCAGCACAGGCAGGTGTGCAGCACAATCCCACCTCACCTCGACAGGCACCAAAGGAACACCAGCTGCTGAGTCCTTCTGCAACTCACCCTCTGCCAGCCTGGTGTTCTCTCTGCTGTTGAGCAGCTGGGGCAGCCAACAGCCCTCTGCCCTCACGCCCTGCTGGAGCCAGAGCTCCTGAGCATCCCGAGCATCCCGCATCGCCATCCCGAGCACCACGACCCCGCGGTTCCAGCTGCTGTGCCAGAGTCCACCTCAGCCCTGGCAAGCCAGCCAGCCTGGCATGCTCCCACAGCACTTCAGTGAAGTGGACTGCACACAGACCCTGAGTTATGGGAGTTCTGAAGGCAGTCCTTCAGCCACAGCCAGGTGTGCAAGCCCTGCTCTGCTGGCACCTGAAGCTGATGCTGCCAGCCAAGCACGGTTCTGGTCAGGTCCCCTCACCCCTGCAAGCAGCACCGCATGTCCCATCCCTGCTGCTCTCCCAGTTGCTCGACACAAGGGCTCAGTCTCAGTCAGCTGTGCAGGACCTTGAACAAGTACTAAATAAATGAACAAGTCATTTCCTGCAAGGCCAAACACGCTCCCTGCCAAAGAGGTCACATACCACGCTCTGGCCTGATGCCTCTCCCGAGTTTGTGAGGGTAAATTCCCATATCCAGGGGTCCAGTGATTACAGCAATACATCTGGGCTAGGATTACTCAGGCTGAAGCTAGGATTACGCTCCGCTGAAGAAGTGAGGAAAACAACTGCTTTTGTGCTTTCATTGCGTGACCTCTAAAGCTCGGTTTGGGTTTCTTGGTTCGCACAAACCAAAACACTCCAATCAGGGAGTTTTCACTTTAACTCTCAGCTAGAGCACCCGAATCTGTCCCACCAAGGTTCTTCTGCCTTATTTTGGCAGTAAGGAGATCTGTAAGGAAAAGCCCTTTGAGGCAGGGCCCGTGACAAAGCGGTCAGGAGCAAACAGCCTACGTGGCTCATTCCAGCCTTGCAAGCTCCTCCAACCAGCACAGGGGTGGAAGGCGGACGTGCCCGGGATCTTTGCTCCCCATCTCTCATCACACCACCCAGGATTGCTCAGAGGCTTTCTAAGAGTGCGTTTTCATTACATGGATGCTTTCAACACACCACAGCCCACAAGGACCGTGCAAATACCAGTCCTGTGAAAACAGCCTGACTTCGTTTTTAGGGTAAGTCTCAGAGCCAGTCAAAACGCATCCTGCTCCACCATCCTGAACACTTCACTCCCATCAAGTTAAAACAAGACTTAAACCCGAATCTTCCACACCTGAATCACGCAGGCAACTCCATGTGCTTGGATGTGCCCATCCCCATGAGTAAGGGCTGCAGAATCAGACCCAGCTTTTCCTCACCATCCTGCCAGAGACACAGACACAAAGAAGAAGAGAAAAATCCCACTGACTGATGCCCCTGCTATTCCTGCTGTCTGTGACAGCAAACTGGTAAAAGGCCTGACTCAGAAGCCTCCCTTGAAAAACCTGAATCATAACAATTTAGAAGACAGTCTCATATAATGAAGTCTCCACTCCTCCCTCTCTTTAGAATAGAGAATTCGAGTCATACTGATGGGGGGATAAAGAAGGGGGGGAAAAGAAAGAAACCCAACTTCACACTTTGTTCGACCCTTTCTGTGCGGGTGGCAGTTGGGCAGCCAGAGGTTGGCAGCTGGATCTGGGGTCTGCAGGGCTGTGTTTGGTCTCAGTTACACCTCTCAGTTACCAGTGTGACCTCCTTAATGCTAGAGCATAACCATAGACTTACACTGCCAGCAAGCGAGAAAGGGACACCCCAGCTGTATGACCACTGCCCAGACAAACAGTGTGAACTTGGATTTCTTCTTAGCACCACACCTATTTCCAAAAGCTTGACCCTTATGGAATAGAGAGATCATTGGAATGAGCCTCACAGAACACTATAATGTTTTAACACTTTGTTATTACACATCATTTAGCATCGGATCTCAAACTCACTTCACAAAGTAGCCTTATTTTCGAGACCTAGCCAAACAAGACATGGAGAGATTTGGTTAAGGCCCTCAGAAAAGCAGGGGGAGCTACCAGAGCAGAACCCAGAGCTCGTGCCCTGTCCCCTAGAGTTGCCTGCTCCAGATGGTTTATCAACTAGACTGCTGTGGTTACCTGCCTCTCGCCTGTTTCCTGTGAAGACGTGCCAGCACACACACCTCACAAGGAGGCTCTGGCACCCAACACCCTCTGCACACACACACACACAGAGGTCTGCAGTGATCCGAAAAGCCTGGCTCCTCCAGATCCAGGCCATGGCTGAAACGGTGCCTGAGGGGAAGGGGACTGACAAAGAAAAACTGCAACACTCAAGACGAGCGTGCATCACGCAAAGAGGTGATTCAAGCCTAGGTTTCTGAGCTGGATCACACCTCGACACCAAGGCTCTCCAGGAGCAGCAGTGACTGCACCCCGGGGAAGCCTGTGCCCAGCCTCCCGCTGCCATCGGTCCCTCTGGCATCAAGGATGTTGGGAGCTGCATATGCCACGTGCACTCCAAACAGCACACAGTGAAAACCACCCCAGAGTCTCCTGCCAGGGCAGCGGAGAGAGAGATGCCAGTCGACATAAAAGCACCACAGCCTAGTCAAAAGTTTACGTTGTGAATCCTAAACACTGTGTTTTCACCTGGGAGAAATACTGAAACAACTACACAGAAATACACCTTTCCAACTCCTGAGCACAACACAAATGCTGGAGAGCATCAGGCTGTATCCAAGGCTCCCCGAGAGCCCGCTCACTTTGGGCCCGTGCAGCGCCAGCGGACGCAGTGGATGCTGTGGAAAACTTCCCCCTGTGACATGATTCTTCTGCCTGCCGCTCCTGGCTCTGCACACACCACTCCTCACCTCTCGGATTAAGTTTGAGCAAACTCTGATCACAACGTGAGACAGGCTCCCAAACTGAAGCAAAGCAGCCAGAGCCCCGACACAAGCCTGCTGCACCAGCTGGGGAACACTCCGGCAGCTCAGGCAGATCACAAATGCACCGGTGACACCAGCCTTTACAGCAGATGGAGCTCCTTCTGCATAGGCAGAGACCCCCAAACATAGGATGGGAAGGAGCACTGCACTTGAGAGGAGTGCACTCTGCACTTTTAAAATAAGCGTGAAAATCACCCTTGCCACATCATCCATTAATGTTCTGTGTGGCAAAGGCAGCAGCATGCAGCCAGTCTGCTCGGCCGGACACGGACCATCTTCCCGCTGATGGGAACGGGGAAGAGAGCACAGGTGTGGCCCCAGCACCACAGCCCTTCTCACCGGCAGCCTTTGAAGTTTAGGTAAAGGAAGGATGGATATTGGTGTCACACATCTGCATCTTCTGTGCTGGCAGACTCGAATATACCTCAGTACATACATAAACTCCCGTTTACTTACAACGACGCTCATGTTTTTCCTGGCCTTACTTCTTGGAAGCACCACGTTTGTAAGAAAAAGCTTAAGTTTTAGAAGACATGTTAAAAAAAAAAACAAAAAAAAAAAGACAGTTCGATTAAATTGAGGGCATAAAAGTCCCGCATCTTAAAAACACATCCCAACATCGTTATACTCCACAAGAAACACTGCATTCAAGCCGTAGCTTGGTGTTTGTGCTCCTCTCTGAACATGAGAGCATTCCTCGCACCATGCTGGACACCGTGAAACCCTTCAGACACGTCTGTTTATTTAAAAAGCAAATTCGAGTCACGGAGGCGTACGCTCTTCTTTTCTTAAAGACAAATAAGCCTTGCCTAAATTCTGCTTGCATTCGCGGCTCCGCAAAGCAACAACGCGAACCGCTTCCGACCGCCCCCCGCAGCAGCTGAAGCGCGGCGGGCAGGGGACCCCCGGACGGCGGCAGCACCGCGGCTCCGCAGGAGGGCTCCGGGCACCCGGTGCCCGCCGGGACCCCCGGGGCGTGCGGGCCCCGCTCNCGCTCCATCGCACCCATCGCACCTCCCGCCGCCGCTGGGGCGCTCGGGATCCTCGGCATCATCGCCTGGGCTACGGCCTGTACCGCCCGTGCGGTGTTGGACACAGAAAAGCCCCAGCGCAGCACTGACCCCTCACCAGTGATTCCGGGCACGGCGGGGGGGGGGCCTCGCTG
>VYZP01072125.1:2487-24658 GCA_013400635.1 Hypocryptadius cinnamomeus | reverse complement strand
TCCAGGGCGGGGGGCTCCGGGCGGGGGGCGCGGCGGGGCCGGCTGCCCGCTCTCGGCGCCGCCGGGAAGGCGACTCTCCCGCTCTGCATGCTCCCGGTCTTCTCCCCGCTGGGCTTTTTCCTCCCCCTCTCCCGTTTGTGATGGATAACCTGGGCCAGACTCAAGGTGGAGATGCTGAGGGTAGCGGTGCTGCGTCTCCTCCGCCCCGGGCAGCGCTCGGCCCACCGGGGTGGCCCCGGCCTCTCCGGAGAGCCGCCCGCCGATCCGGGCACGCAGGGCAGGGCAGGGGAAGGGGGTACGAGCTTCGGCTGTAGGTAAGCAGACTTTGTCAGTGTGCTTTTTTTTTTTTTTTTTTTTTTTGACTTTAGCAGCCATCGGATTTCAGTTGTGTGCTCTGAAATAGCTGCTGATGGCAATAAACAGACTCACGAGGTGGAAGTTTATTTCTCACGAAGTTTACTTTTTTATCTGATAGGCATTGGTAAATTATTACTACCTTTTTTTTTTTTCTCCGCTAATTAATGATCCAGCTGTTTACAGGGACAATTCACTGTGCTGGTATTTTGGTGGCAACCACTGCTACAGGCTTTCAGACTTGCTGAAATGAAAATCCTGCATACGCATTTGTAAGGCATAATAAAACATAACATTAAAACCTGCATGCATGTTATGTTTAATCAAAGACAACTCTTAGGCATTTAAGTGGTGAGATATCTTACTTTAGGTTAGTTAAACTGGTAGTAAAATGATTAATATAATCTGATCTCTTTCTAATAATAATAATAATAAAACACTCATGATTCTAAATAAAAGTTGTTTGGCCTAAATCTTTGCTATCAGAAAAGAGATATAGCATATCTGGGAACTCAAATTTATGTCTTGCATTGTGATAATTCTTTATGAGAAACTGTGTTTTAAAACAAACTTAATTACAATATACAAGATATCCTTGGCAATGGATAGTCCTCAATAAAACAGAGTTTCTTGAATTTTCAGTTTTTGGTCTCAAATGATTAGTGTGTTCTCCATGTAATAACTTAGAAATCAGATTGAAAACAAATGACATTTATCTCTTCTAAGGCAAAAGACTGAAAGAAAATAGTTACACTGAAGTGCTCTAGCCTAGCCATTCACTATCTTGCTATCGAAAATCCTGTTTTGGGCTAGGGTGATGGAGTAAGTTGATCAGGTTCTAAGTCTTAAAACTGAGCCAAAATTCTCTTAGTAATTCTTCAAGCTATCATGAGGGTAGGGTGACTTGTTCTTTCAGTCCCTTTCTTCTGATATGCATCCTTGTTTATTAAAGTGATAATAGGCAGTGTCATTAAACATTTGTGCTTTACAGATGTTCAATGAGTTATGAATGATTATGGTCAAATACAGGCTGCATTTAGTTAGCATTGTAATAAGGTCTGTCTCAGCCTATGAAAGTTTTGACTTGCATATATTTTTAGAAGCTGTTTTTAAAATTACCATTTAAAATATTACTCAAGGATAGCTGATTTAAATGATCCAATTAAAGAGCAATCAGGCATATTTTAAAAGAGCAACAGGTCTACTTTAGTCAAAGAATATAATACCCACTCAAAAGTATATCTTTTCTTTCATCTAAATGGGAATTATACTGTACTATATCAGAGGAATATTTTGAGTGAAGGTATATGGTGCAGGGAAATAATTTTTTTGGCCAAACACTTGAGTTACTTTTATTTTAGAGTTTATTATTGCATATTGTTCAAGGGAAAACTAGGTAGTGTTCTGTTTAAGCCACTGCATAGTTAGGGCTGAAGTTTGATGCTGTTGAATGCCTAAGCTCCTACTGGTCTCAGTGAGAGTAAAAAACAATCTTCTACTCTTGAAAAATAGCATCTGCTAAGCTACTCTTTTTTATTTTGTCATTAATAATATTCATACCTTCTGTTTCTCTTTCCTTCTTTGTTTTCTGTGTACATAGGAATCTTTGTTGACGTGCTAGAGCAGTCCTGTTGCAGGCCTGGTATCTCCCATGGCCTTTTTCCCCACATTCCTTGCATTTGTCTCTGTACAATACTATTCTACATGTAATAGGACTCAGTGATAGGAGGGAGGAGAATGAGCTTTTCTATGTCGAAAGACAATTTCCTTACTACCACTGAGGATGTCAACTCAATGTAAAACCTAATCAAACATGCTGATTCTTTTTATCTTTAAGGTGAACATTTTTTGCAAGCTTTTTTCCCCCCTTTTGATGTTTTTACTCTTGTTTTTTCCCATCCTTTTAAAATAACCACAATTAAGAAATATTACTTTCTTTAAGTGCAGTCTTTTACAAATGTGGTAGAAAAGCTCATTCCAAGCATCCTTTAAGTGCTTCGTGCTCTTTAGGCATTCACTGACATTCAGATGAAACTTCAAGTCTATTGAATGTGATTTGCATGCATGCAGTATGATCCTTCACTCCTGCCTTTTTGAGGAAAGTGCAACTCTGTTGTTAGACCAGGGGAAAACTGGTGTGGGGTCAAAGTCAGGGCCATATAAGTTTTAGGTGTTTGATAATCAAAACAGTTCATGAATTCTGTTTTACATCTTCACAATTGTTGCCTAGTAAGGCCTTAAACCTGCTCTGGTNCTCTCTGTGGCTTTAGTTTTACTCTTGTAAAAAAAAAAAAAAAAAAAGAAAAACTTCTCATTGAGCTTAATGGGAGTTTTTGCCTCAAGGGCTGCTGGCAGGATAGGTGTCTTATCTCCTCCTAACCTTCATTTGTAAGAATGGCCAGGAAAAAATAAACAACAAAAACTTAATACAATGAGTTGCCTTACATTTCCCCTACTATACAGTTGTATTTCTTTGATTAATTTCCTTTCCCTTCACTCACATCCAAGGCTGTGATTGTTTTTTTTTTTTAATTTTTTTGCACACTACCTATACCAATTAACTGCCTAATTAGTTTTATCTTCTCTACATGGATGCAGTGAATTTGTAAGAGAATTTCACATGCAAGTAGTTTTTTAGTGAGTTTAAAGTAAATAGAGTTTTAAAGACCTATTTTTATATTCAATATAAAGCACAAATGTGCAGAAAATGTAGAATGACTTACAAAAAGGGAAGCAAAAGTTCGTAATATTTCATGTATAAAAGTAATACCTTCTTTGGGGTGAGATTCTCTTAGAAAACCCAGTACTTATGCCAGTGCAAAGATAGGAATATTTTAAAAACTCTTAGAAAAAATTGTGATTGACAGCAATTTAAAAGGAATGACTTCTGTAGATACAAGGAAACCCCTAAAGCAATATGGATAAGAAGGGGTGAATGGTTTTCAATGATGAACAACAACCTGGAAGTGTGAGAATGGAGGTTTCAATCCTTATTAATTAATCAAATTTCTTCTTTTGTGGTTAGTTACATCTGGATTTTCTGTGAAGTGCAATCTTGCAGGATGAAAAAGTGCAAGGGTGCCAAAATTCCAAGACTTGTGAAAGTTCAGAAGCAGGTTTGATTTAGAATTATTGAATAAGGATTTAGATTTTGGTAATTCACACTTCCAGTAAAATCAAGACATTGATTTACTGCTTGAAGAAATTTGATCAAGTAATAATGATTAATCCGGGAACTCCCATTGTCACAATTTGTTTTCGTTTCCATCGTCCTGCTTATCTCCAAAACCAATTTGCCTCAACTCCTGGCAAAGCCAGGGAGAAGAGTTATATGCCATTGTTAGTTCATTTGCAATTTGTATCTGGTTTTGCTCTTGTATATATGTTGGAGTTTTGGAGTCTTTACATAAATGCTGTGATACTTTTTTTCTTATTTCCTTTTGGTTTTTGGTGGGCTGTTTTAAAATGGAGGCCTGTTTTCCAGTGTGGGACTTTTGATGGTTACAACATTTCGATGATGTTGCATGATGGCCACAGGTGGGGGAAATTGAATGTTTTAGAGCAGTTTTTCAAGCATGACACTTTTAAAATATGTAATTTCAAAGACTTTTCAAGGCCACATGAAATTAGTTTTCATAGCCACTCCAGGTCTTGGGGGGAAAAGCTGAAAAGTACTTTTGTTTAGAAGTCTGAGTGATGGTGGGGGGGAAACCTTTTCTTGAGGTTTTTGCATGCCAGTGCACGGCCTATTGCTGTGAGAGAAAGAAGATGGTAAGGCTGCTTGAGGCAATGCACTGGAGGACAAAGTGTTTTCTAGCACTAGAAAAAGAAAATGCATGGCAAAGTTTTGTCTTCTAGTAGACTATATAGCATGCAGAGTTTAGTATGTGTCAAAACAGTGTATGACATTGCTGTATCAAAGTTGTAAAATTAAGCATTATTTATTGAAAACTATGTATTTTTTTTGTAAAAACCTGATCACCTAGAGGATTAATATCAGTGACTTGTGCTAGTGCTACAAACTTAACCAGCTTCTTTACTACAGTACTTGATATGCAGTGTTAATGCTCAGGGTTGAAACCAGTCCACTCCAATGTCTTTTTTTGCAAGAGTTTTTAAATAAAGGAACAACATAATGCAATTGTTCAAAAGACTCTAATAAAAATGTGTGATCAATCTTCCTATGTGGTTTTATGTGGATTTTTCTTTTTCTGGTGTTGCATTTGGTAAATGCAATTCAGCTATGACAGTGAATCCACTCCTCATTCTGTGGGTGCCTAAAGCTGAAAATTAATAGGAACGTTATACCTTTCAAAAAAAACCTTGACAGGTAGTTATGGTCCAGGTAGTGTGTACTAAGTGCTGTTCTGGGCACGCCTGAGAGACACTGAAATGCAGAATAAGTCAATTAGCTTCCTTGTTCTTTTCTGGTTAAGACTCTGGATAAAACAATAAAATATTTTATGACAAACATTTTTAACTTTGCTTTAAAGTTGACCATGAAAGAATGAAATAAAATGGATTACATGCCAGCAAACCCCATTTCTCTCTGTATCTTTTTCTACGAACAATTTACCATCTAAATGTATTTTGGCATAGAAAAAATCATTCTGTATTAAGATTCTAGTTATGAAAATGTTTTTATGAGAAACCTGTAATCCTTGAAACTATAAAAAAGGTGTTTTTAATGTGTTTATGTGGTGAAAGTTTGTTGTATATTAAATATTGTTTTATAGAAATGATGGAGTTATATTGTTACAAATTCAAAATTTGTAATTAATACAAGCCATCTATTGCAGAAATTAACCTTCTAGAGCTCCTGACAGTAGACGTATGCCCATATCCCAGGAAATATACAAGACACTTCTCTCAATTGTGTTTAATATCTGTACTTCTGCAAGCTTTTACACAGGGTTGAAAATATCCACTGATAATTCCTTCTTTCTGCTGGGAGGGGGAGGGGGTGGGGGTGGAGGTTGTTGGTTACCCTTAATGCCTAGGAAATAATAGAAAAATTCTAATCAACTTCAACTGTAGCTGATAGAAATCTTTACACCTGGGGAGAGTCATCTCAATAAATAAAAAAGTTCCAGATAATTTTGTATGACTCTTGAGCACAGCTCTTCCCATTTTCCCGTTCCTTCCTTATCCCAACAGTTAGCAGAATAACTCATTTCTTCAAAAAGCAATTCTTGGATGACAAGTTTTCTGTTTAACTTTTCAGACCTATTAAGAACACTGAAAGCAATCTATATAATTTCAGGAGTCTGTTGTAGTAGTATGTTTTTGTGTGAATGGAGATGTGTAACTGATGTGAAATAAGGGTTTGAATGTGACCTGTCATAGTAAACATAGGAAGTTTAAGCTGATCATTGTAAATCAATGAAATAAAATCTTTATATACAGCCACCATACCACTATTCTTTCTGTACATATCAAAGAAGTTTCAAAAATCATTTGAAGGTATTTTAGAAGGCATTGAAACAATGCTTTGAGAGTATTCCATGATACTTTGGGGTTTTTTTTTGTTTGGGAGTTGGGAGGTGGAGGTTGTTTGTTTGTTTTAATTCCTATTGATTTTTTTTATTCAAGTCCTATCACAGTTAACCAAAGACAAACTAGAAATCTTTTAGAACAGACTAAAGTCACCTCCATGCTGTCTCAAATGTGTCTAGCTGAAGTCTTCTCTTTGGTTCCTCCTGAGTGAGAACAGTTATTACTGCTTTGGAAAGTCAAGCTTCAGTTCTACGTCAGGTCTTAATGCCAGAGGGAATTTCTGCATGACATATTGGGAATTTTCCATATCTACTGTTTGAAAGTGTTTTTGGATTGGTAACCACAAGTCATCACATCTTAAACCTATCACTGTAGACGTATGGAGCAGCCTGGGTGTTGTCTCAGTTTATTACGGAAGGGAGGATAGAAGCACATGTTTGGAAAAAAAAAAAACCAAAAAAAAAAACCCTTGGTATTTCAGTTTAAATACAAGTTTGAATGTTAGATCTAACCCTAGAAGAAATGTGTGAAAACATGGACTGTATGTGACATAGACCCACACAGTTACCTACACACATTTGCATCATTACAGACTTAACATAGACACATGCAAATGTATTTGGATTTTCATTAAAATTGATTGCTGGCTGGACCACTCTAAATGGCTAAAATGTAATGTCCATTAAAATCCTTTAAGTCCTGAGAATTTAATGACATTTTAATCTGTTGGTCTTAAAGTGTTGTCCCTGTAGTTTTGTAAGTTTTAAGACAATCTTTTTTTAGCCTATTAACATTTTGATAGAATAGTGAAAAATCCCCCAAAACCCCCCACCCAAATGTATAGCAAAACCAAACAAGCAAACCACCCTCAAAAAATATCTCCAGCTCTAGAAATAATTCCCACAACAGTAAGAATAAAAAGATCTTGGCTCTTTCCCGTGAAATCCCATGTTACGTTTATTGGCATTATTCTGATTTTTGCATATCTATGATGCATCAGTTTTTTCTACAACTCTGCCAATTCAATTTAAAGATGATGATTATCTTCAAGCAAAATTGACTCACATATATACTTTAAAATACAAGTCACACTTTCTCAAAATGTAATGTTAACAAATGCTGAAGTGTACACAGGGAATGAAGTGGGATTCATCTGTGCACAAGAACGAGATAGTCCAAGAAAGGCATAATGAAAAAGAAAATCTAGATCTCAGTTATAATTTTCCTGCTAAGCTTGATACTAATGTGATATTTTGGCATTTCACATGTAAAGCTAGGTGGGTTTTTTCTTTCTCCAAGACACCAAATATGCATAAATAAATATGCAACAAATTTATCTTGAGATTGCTTTCTCAAGTCAGTACTATAAGAACTTTGGTTTGTGTCTGTAAAGTAGCTTACACTTGAGCCTAGACTTTACTTGATGAGACTTATTTTGTCTGAGTAATCTTATTGTAATAATATTCCCAAAATCTCTTTAAAGACTGCCTTTTATTCACCTAATTTCATTCACCTTGTTCTTTGAGTTTTAGTGCTCATACTCTTCAGGCATCAGAAGCAAACTGCTTCTCTGACAGTACTCTTCTCAAGAGTAGAAAAGGGTAGCAAATCAGTGAGAAACACCCACCTGTTTTTGCCCTTGTAAACTTCGACTACGATCTCTTTTTTTGGGCTATGGGCAGCCATAACTTGAAAACAGTTTTGTTTTCCTCATCTATTTGTGGTCATTCATCAATTGTGGATTATCAAAGCCGATAGTGTTGCAAAAGATTCATTGAATTCAACTAGATTTCTGAAAACCTCCTCCTTAAACTGCTAAAACTATCCATCCTCATTTTGCTTGAAGTTGATGTGAATTGTTGCACAGACAAAATGGCGAAGTGTTATTGTCTGTAAAAGGGAAAATAACAGCAAAAATACCATCACCACCTCCCCCAGATAACTGCCTGTTTGAAATGTGAATCCTCATGTAGCTGTGATGACCTGGGACTTTTCCAGCCCCAAAGAGCTTTTTGTGAATAGACATTTTTGTATATTTCTACTATATTAGTCAGTCAGAAGTAAAATATCATGTTTCCACAAATGTATTTTTCAGTTAGAAGGCAAGCAAAAATATATACAAAGTCATATACAAATGGAAAATATTTACAATAATGCTAAAGACATTTGAGCAACTATGGCAGTAGTTTTTCAAAAATATTTATTTTTGCTTTCCCCATATCAATCTCTTGCACACGTGTTCTCCCACTAGCCTTTTCCTGAGCATGTATTTTTCTTACATAAATGAACAGATATAAATATTGATAGGTATCACAGTCTTTCATGCACAAATGCAATTAAGTAAGCATTACAAAAGCTGCTGTATCAGTCATGCGAAGTTAAGGAAAAACTGCAACTTTACTCAAATCCTTTTAAGTACATATACTGTCATGAGAGCAAGTGTCCCAAATAGTACAGCACCTAGAAATTAGACACCTGGCATCAGCTGGCCTTCCATGGTAGATTTCTGAACTCACCCTTTGTGCTGGGTGAGCAGCTGCCTGCAGCTTCACTGAAAAACGGCACGTTTGGTGTCCCCAGCATCTAGCTCAGGATTTCATATTAGATATCTCTGTCCACTCCAGGGCTCAAGGAGTTAATAGTTTTATTCTGATGACAGATCACAAACACTTTCCATTGATATGTTATCCTGTAGTAGAGCATGTGCTCGGGAAATAGAAAGCACCGGGAATAGATAGAAAGCACATCTAGACTAAAAAATTAAAGCAGAGTCAGCACATAGTCCAGGCGCTGGAACTCAGCTGTCTGTATTGTTAAATTGCTAGAAGACAAAATCCCTGACATGGTTTTGGCTGGTGAATGCTAGCACTCTTCCAAAAAATCACTGGAACAATTTGGAAATTAACATGGGCCAAAGATCATTCCCAATAGGCAGTTTGGACTCAGACACTCTGTTTTGGAAAGAGAGTTTAATAGCATAGATGTGGGCAGACCATGCCAGCTGGCTTCCAAGCTAGGGAACAGACCTTGGTTTAATTTACTACAGCTACAGGTTACAAACCCTATTTCTGGAGGATTTTGACCATAAATCCCCTATAATTTCAGAGAATACCTAAATCTCAATCTATGGAATAGTCCCAGAGAGAAGCTGTCACCACTGTGTATGATTGGAATGCAAAAAATCGTGAAGTTAAAGGCAAGGCAAGAAGGAATTTGCCCTAAAACCTCTTCTGCTCTATTACTGACATGTACTACTTGTCATTATATACAGTGTCAGTTCTACAGCTGTGGCATTCCTGTTTGCATGGGTGCTCATTCTTAACAGGGGGTGCAATGGATGAAACTATAGATGCAAATTCTTTAAAACTCAGGAATTTCTTAGAGAATTTCAGATAGGATGAGTGCTCTAGCTCATAAAAATGATCACAATTTACACTGTAGTGCCTTCACTCCCAAGAATCCAAAATCACTTTTCAAATATTGTTGGCCAATTTTGCTCTTCCCTTGTAGTCAAAACACCTACTGAAATCAATTGTAAAATCACTTCTATTGAATCTCCTCCAACTGCAGAGCTGAGTGAGAATTTTATATGTTGAACAGCTATAGAACTGGAGCCTTGAAATTGCTTTTTAAATTATACATAAGAATCATGCAGTTTATGTTCTTCTAGCACTTCACAGTTAGTTTAGACAATATTTTCATAAACTGTACTCTTAGGAAAAGAAATCAATCCATCTGGACTAGATAAAAGAGAATCATTAAGTATTTTCCTTGCTCAAATATTAACATAAATTAGTAAAATTGATTTAGTGTCCTGAGAAAGGAATGCTCCCTTGGTCAGTACATGAGTGTCATGGTCTAACTTCAGTGATTAATGAATCATAAAAAGTGCTGTCTTCAAACATGAAAGTTTTTGCATTTTTTTCTCCTTTTTTCAAATGCTAAGGATAAGGGATTACATTAAAGCTAGAAAAGCATAAAGGATGATAGAAATCTCAGACTCATTTGGGTTGTTTTACTGGTATTGAATTGAAATAGTGCATCTGCACTGCAACAGATCTCATGCTTTTTTCTGATGTTCAAGGGTTTCTTAATCTAAAAGTTTTCCACTGGTGTTAGTGGTGGTTTTGACAGAATAAATACCGAGTATGAACTTAGACACAGGCAGGAAAAACAGTGTAGAGTAGGCTTGCCTTGGAAACAACAAGGAAAAAACTAGAAAAATTAAAAGAGAAAGGCAAGACAGTTGTCATGAGCTGCCCACTGAGCTCTGTATTTTCTGGTTTTTAGCACCAGTATGAGAGGGCTGCCTCAACAGGATAATTTCCAGTGTGCCCTGAACATTGAGAAGCTGGTTCTGCTGCTTGATCCATCAGGATCTGTCCTGGTTAAACAATGTCTGAGAAATGTGTGTGCTCAGAGCGCTGGTCAGCAAGAGGTACTGTAACCCCGTACGGGACACAAGGCAACTCCCATCTCCACCAGATTCTCATGGTGAGAAACCTGACTCCAAGGGAAAGACAAAAAGTGAATGGCAAAACTTGGATTTACAAATGATGAGGGTAGGAACATGCAATCCCACATCCATGCTAATCCCACATCCATGCTGGCATTCACAAACAACTCCTGTCCTAACTGACTGGAGGCACTTGGAGGGCTGCTCTCCACACTGCACTTGTGGAAAATGAGATCCTGAGCTAAGGAATGTTCCCACTGCCCAACACCAGCCTTTTCATCATTTATGATTTCAAGAAAAAAATCATTTATGAAAATTTATTGCAAACAAAACTAACTTTTTTTTTTTTGTGTATCAGCTCTGTTTGATTCTCCCAGTCATTTAACTAGCAAAATGTTAGACCGGCAGCAGATTTCATCCATTGTATCCTAGATTCAATTAATGTGAAAATACCTTCCTCCAGTCATGCTCAGAAAGTCACTTTGTATGAAACTGGAGACAATATGTATTGAATAATGACCTGATATTGAATAAAGATTCCCACTAGTGCAGGATTAGTAGCCTTAACCATTAGCAAGTTTCACGAAATGCTAATAAAATATTTATTTGGCTATTACTTTTCTTGACCTATTAGTTCAGTTCACTAATGGATTCAGTCTTTCTAGACAGAACCTTATACATTTATCTGAAGCTTAGCCCGCTATTTTCCTTAGTGATAATACATAAATTTTTTGGCCAAATATATTTTTACTCTATAAAATTTGAAGTGTATCTATACACATATATACATATATATATATACACACATCTATATATAACATTATGAATATATATAAGAAGTAAAACATGGATCAATTTTAACTTAAGTATTTTCAGGCACAGATGATTTAAAAGAGATATTCACTACTTGGTCCAACAGCCAGTGGTTTAGAATATTGCATTAAGAGTCAGAAACTACTTACTGTATACTTTATATTAGGATAGACTAGTCAAATGCATATGAACTGAATAATTCCATGATTTTTTCCCTCTATCTAAAATTGTCCTCTAAGAACCTTTCAGTCCATTTTGATTCTGAGTCTCCTTGCCGTACAAATAGCTCTCATTCATATTAATGTCCTTTTTGCATGTAAAAGAACTGGGATGTTGGAGGCAATATATAGCAAAAAGGCTTTTTGAGAAAAGATTCCCAGAATTCAGAATTTTTGTCTTTTGTGTGAAACATAAAGCAAGTACTCAAAATACCACATATAAATACATTATTATAAAAGTTATTTTCAATTTAATTTATATGGACTGTGGTTTAAAGCAGGCACTTAATTCTATCTATATAAGCTGACTTGAATATTACAGTTGCAGAAAAAAAGAAGTTTGATTCCCTCGTAAGTTTCGACAAGCTTTTAGACAGAGGGAGTGTCTGGTAAGGACTGACAGGGTAGCAATAGAATAGAAATGTTTTCTTCAAGGGAAGCCACAGCTTTTTACTAAAGGGCAGCCACCAAATCCCAGCTCATAAAAGTTGTCAGGGACTGGAAATTTTCATTGCCTCCTGAGAGCTGCTTATATTGTGCTCAGCTGGGAGGCTGATGTGTGGGATAGATTTCCCAGTGCAATGCAGAGAAATAGGTTGTCTCCAAAATACAGAAAGTTATTCTAATCAGTTTTTGTCATCCTCCTTTCCAATAACTTTTGGATGTGATTTAAAGATTTACATATTTCATATATGTAATAAATATGAACAAATGTAAATAAAATAATGTTAAAATGATCTCTTACTGAGAAAATATCAATATTTAAGAACCTTTTTTTTTTTCATTTAGGAAAATAGCTGCAGGTTGGGGTTGGTTTTTTTTTTGGATTGGTTGGGGTTTTTTTAATTTGTTTTTTTTTGTTGGGGGTGGGTGTTGGACTTGTTTCTCTTTTCCAGCCTTTTTGCTACTATTTCACCCTATCACCATTTCACCTTGGCTTCATTAATCTCTCCAAAGCTGTTAGACATCAGACATGTAAAGTACTATGGGAATTCTTTACAAACAAGGCTTAAGTGAATGGCACAAACAGAATAGTTTGCCTTCTATCTGAGACATCAGTAACAGAGAAAATGAACTTGAACAGGCATCTGTCATTTTTTCCTCTCTTTCTATAAATGTATATTTTTAAATAGAAGTTTCAGTGACATTTGAAACAAATATGTTTATAAGGTATATGTACTAAGAGGAAGGAGAAAGAGTAAAATGTTGAATCATGTTGCTGCCTTTTCCCCTGGGGTGCAGCATGTGTAATACATGAGAAAGATGACATCACCCACAGAAGGGACTGGATTCACAGACATGCTATAAATAAATCATTCAACAAAATGAAGAACCAGCAAAAAGGACAGCCAGGGTCATATTCTTAAACATGCATTATTTACCCAATAATCTGAATCATCTCCTATGGTCTTTCCAGTTTCACAGGTAAATACAATAAGCATTGTCGTCTGAAAAACAAACACACACCCTGTGCCCCCCATTTGTGTTTGTTTCTTTATGTTTGCAGCTAATGTGTACAGAATGAATTTGAATAAATCCAACTCTACACAGTCACTTTCTTATAATTTTTATAGAACTGTATGTGACTATGGTTTTGGGTTTGTTTTCAAGAGCAAGATAGAAACACTCCTCCAGTCCCAGGGGGCATGGGATAGTGTGGGCTGTAAGGATCCAGTGCACAGAAGCTGTGTGTGGCTGGGCTCCAGCAGCGTAGGAGGGAGACAAGGTCATCCCTCCCAAGCCCCCAGGGCACAAAGTGAGCACCAGGGAACCTTCCTGCCCCATGAAAACTCCCCTGATGCAAGTCTCAAAAATTATTTTGGGATTTAGATGCCTGCATCTCTTGGACTTTGCAGATTTCAGGTGTTATTCAGAGTATCTACACAACTAGATCCCTGTTGAGGAGGTAAAGTGCTTTTGGTGTCAGGAAGCTCATCACTGCCTAACACTGCAGGTGATTAAAATCCTGTGCTGGGACAGAACATTCCTCCAACACTGGAGGGGATGGCTGCACAGCCTGCCCACCCATGATTAAGTGAGCACCATGGAGAGCACGTCTTGGTTTTCTGGTAATTCAGGAAGGTTACAGGAGAGGACCCCTACATCAATTGCATCACTATGATTAGCACAAAGTTACATAATTTGTATAATTTCTTCCTAAAAAAATTTCTTTTCTATGAGAGATCTGTCTCCGGCCCCTTTCTGAGGCTGCAGCTCTTGAGCCTTTGGAGACCTGCCTGGGGCTTGGGCAGATCCATCTGTCTGCTGCTGGAGCTGGACCATGAGCACTCAGCACAAGATTCATGGAGGCAGACAAAGCAAAAATACACAGAGCGATATTTACTGTCCTACAGTTATTTGTATAAATCATGGCAGCATCAAAGAAATGTGTCTTCCTCTTGGGGTAGAGGGTGATGGGATTCCTGTTTAAATTTAGTGCCTGGGGAAGGGAGTTCACAGCAGAGACCTCTGAGAATGCTGTCTCCTTCACAAACGAGCTTCACTGCTATTTACAGCCTCCAACCAAATGCCAGACGCTGCAACCTGGTAAAGGTACAGATAAATATGGATATGCATTTTTATGAATTGGGAACTTGTAGAATGCTTTCGAGTTGATCCACAGATCCTAGTAATAAGAGAGAATGCATTTATTAAGAAAATGCATGAACAGTAAATGGAAATCATATTTTGTGTTATATTGTACCAAATGATGCAATTTTCTTTGTAGAGCTTCAGATCTGACTTCTATTTTTAATTTGTTCTATGTTTTTTCCCCAAATTTTCCCCATTCTATAAAACGTGCATTAAAAACTCTGACCTCTATTCCCCCTATTCCTTATTTTTTACATTTTCCTTTTTGCATCTCTGTAAATTTAAAAAACCTTTTAGCTCTGGAAAAGTGTGAAGCAATAGAAAACTGAAACTCTATAATTCTGTCTTTCTGTTACATTTTAAATACCTTTTCCACTTTTTTGAAAAGTTGTAAAGTGACAATGTTACAGTGTTTCATTTTACTTGTTTGATCTTTACTTCTTCCAAAGTTGAGGAAGTTTTGAAAAGTTACAAAGTGTCAGAAACGAAATTCAAAAAGTGAGAAAGCATCCCAGACCGCTTTCATTTACTCATTTTCCCAGAGGAAAAAAAAATCGGGGAAAGAGACAAAAAAAAGCTGTTAAAATATCTGGACAAACAAGAGCATAGAAACAGTACAAAAGTTTTATTTTAAAAACCAATAGTTCTTGGTGAAATGTTTAAATTAAAATACTTGTCAAGGTTTAACTGATCTCTGTTGTTCTAGTCAATGCTCATATGAAACGCAGATCTTTCTGGTGAAGAAATTATATCCTTTGGATTGTAAACGTACCAATATCTTTATCAATCCTCTGGACAAGCAGATTGAGTTCATCCTCAGTGAGTTCCAAATGACACCACATTGGACAGAAGCATCAATCAGCCAGAGGCCAGGAAGGCTCTGCAGAGGGATCTGGGCAGGCTGGATCTGTGGGCTGAGGACAGTGGTGGGAAGTTCAACAAGGCCAAGTGCTGGGTCCAGCCTTTGGCTCACAACAACCCCTGGCAGTGCTACAGGCTGGGGCAGAGTGGCTGGAAAGCTGCCTGGTGCAAAAGGACCTGGGGGTGCTGGTGACAGCAGCTGAACATGAGCCAGCATGAGCTCAGGTGGCTAAGAAGGCCAATGGCATCCTGGCCTGAATCAGCAGCAGTATCACCAGCAGGACCAGGGCAGGAATTGTCCCCTGTACTCGGCACTGGTGAGGTCACACTTTTAAGTCCTGTGTCCAGTTCTGGGCCCCTCACTGCAAGAAAGGCATTGAGGTGCTGGAGTGAGTCTAGACATGGGCAACAGAGCCAGCGAAGGACCTGGAGCACAAGTCATGTGAGGTGGCTGAGGAAGCTGGAATTATTTAGTGTGGAGAAGAGGAGGCTCAGGAGAGACCTGAAAGGAGGTTGTAGCCAGGTAGGGATCATCTTCTTCAGGTAAAAAGTGACAGGACAAGAGGAAATGGCCTCAAGTTGTGCCATGGGAGATTTAGGTTGGGTATTAGGAAAAATTTCTTCATCAAAAGAGTTGTCAAGCCCTGGAACAGGCTGCCCAGGGAAGTGGTGGAGTCACCACCCCTGGAAGTATTAAAAAGACTATGGATGTGGCACTTAGGGACATGGTTTGGTGGTAAACTTGGCAGTGCTGGGTAATGGTTGGACTCCATGATTTTAGAGGTCTTTTCTTGCTTAAAAAATTATATGGTTCTATTATTTGCTTCTATTATTTGATTCTTCTCATCCAGCCTTTTCCAGGTGCTCTTAATTTCACTTAAAATGTGCCATTTTTCTTTCCTCCTTAAACATAGCTAGAACTAAACAGAAGGATGCATATGAGGCAGGCTTGAATGTAAATTTAAAAGTAGTGAAAAGAGGAATGAATCTGACATATAAGATGACTGGGAAGTAAACTATTATATTATAAAAGAAAAAGAATCAGGGGAATAATATAGTTTATTTAAAGACAAGAGGAAATGCATGTATAACAACAAAGCAAAGTTGCAAGAGTCAGCATGAGAAGAACAAAGACATGGGCCAGGATTAGACCAAAGCCATGGACAAGGATTGAAGAAAAAGAGATTCTTAGGGTTTTTGATTCTTCTCCAACCTTTTCTAGGTGCTCCTGATTCCACTTAAAATATACTAGTCTTTTTTAAAGCATGAACAGCTAAACAGAAGGTTTAGTGGTTCTAAAACAACATTGCTGTACAGTCAGGATCAGGACATTCAGAGAAAGAGTCTGGTAGAAGGAGAAGGATGAAGATAAGGAGTTTGTGTGTTTGCCCTACATGTGATCTTGCTAGGGAAATCATGTCTATATGAACTCATGTAAGGCTGTGATAGTGCTATGCAGGGGCAGGAGCTCAATTTCTCCAAAGTCAAAGGATCCTTCCTATGGATGATCCCTGTTAATTTTCAAAGAAAATTAAAACAACTCAGGTTTTGTAGATTTCAGGGCTCATGTAAATCATAAGGATAGAAAAATAAAAGAGAATGCATGTTGTCACTTCCGCGGGCAGGACTTGAAAAACCATTATACAGGCAAAAAATTGACATAGTTAACAGAGCCTGTTCCCCAAGGGATATCATGAAAAGTGATATAAATGCCCTGCAGATTTTTTTCTGTGTGCCTAGAAAAAACTAGAATGAGGCACACTGAGACTTAATGTCCTTCCCATGTGTCACACATTTCTTTATCTTGTTGTCCCTTCTCTGACTCAGAGTAGACATCAAGTAGGTTGCTCCTGAATAATCAGTAACCTGTCCTTCAGTGGAAAAGAAATGTCTGAGGGAAAGGGTTACAAAGGAATGGATGAAGGTGTGTAAGAAGTGGAAGAAGATTGATATGATCCTCATGTTCTTTCTGTTCTCCAAGTAATACGGATACCAAGAATGAGCTGGACCAGACTCAGCTGTCTGAACCCAGGCTGGGGTTTGATGGGGAGCAGAGAACCTTCAGAAGCACTCCCTGTTCATGGCAGTGCTCCTTGGAGTTCTGGAAGGCATGGTAGGCATAGGTTACACCAATGATTCCTAAAACTGTTGGTTTTTTTCCCGTGACCCACCACCCTCCCTACTGCCTGCCACATATCTCTGGGGCTCCTGAACCCACTAACCTTAATTGCTCACAGCTGTGACCTAGACTTTGGGAATAGCTGACTTCGGCAGACAAACATTTTTCTTGTATCTTACTCAAGAAACAGGGCTTATCTCTGTATTCTGGGATAAATTATTTATCTGGGATAAAATTTAGTTCTTTTCTGTGATGGTTTCTGCTGTACACATCTTCCTCATATAAACAATTCTCACTGCATTAATAAACACTGTATAAAACGTGGAGTAAAATGAACATTGGAATAAAGCTAATTAATATTAAATAATTCAGAAATAATATAATGTAGAGGGAAAAGACACTGGAAAAGTTGCTTTACAAGGGAAGAGGGAAAGAATTCTACATGGTTTTAGATTGACCAAACGAGACTCAAGATGGTAACATCATAATTATTTGCAAACCGGAAATACCATGACTGAAAGGAATGGTTTATTTTGGCACAAGGATTATAAGTAAGCATGACAGGATGAAACTTAACACCAGACCTGTTAGCCTACTAGATGAAGGGAGCTCTACAACCACTTCTATTAAAAGCTGGATTTGACAAAGAACTATTCTAGGAGAGCATTCTCTACTGGCATAAAACATGTCCAAATACACCTCTCTTTGTTTTAATTGCAACAGTTCAAGTTGAAAAACTGCTAGCATATTTGTGCAATGGTACATGTGTTAACACAGTACTATCAAGAAGTATGGATGAAATGGAATATCTGCTTAAGAATTTTATATGACTACTTTTATTCTGAGCTTTAGCAAAATAAAGAGGAGTAATGAACCTGTCAAACTTATCAGAAAGACAGAGAAACATTTGCTGCCGATTTTTTTTTAGAGCAGGGGAAGAAGTGATGGAGGTCAGCAGGATTGCTAGTAGAATTCCCTGTGGTTTCCAGTGATCTCACAGTAATATGTAAGTAGTATTTAAAACCCAAATGGACTACTGGTGTATGGGAGTGGGAATAGGAAGTTCATTCTGCATTCCAGCTTCCTCAATTCTTTGCAGTGTGAGATGATGAAACCACACTATTGCTGTCAAAGGCCAGGTTAACATTTAATAGCCCTGTAAAACTTTAAACTTACTTTCAGAAAGTCTTAAAACATTCTTATAGCTTTGATTAAAATTCAGTGGAACTATTATGCTTAACCACTACCTTTCATTTAAGATAACTTTGAAAAGTCATTAACCTCTGTTAAAGGAGAAGGAAGCTGAAGCAGTAGAAATCTCAAACAACAAAACATAAACACAAAATACTGTTCAATCTGGAGACAAATGTAAGGTGGCTCAGAGATCATCCTTACCTGAAGAGGTGTGTTTGGATTTTGAAAAGCAAAGATAAGTGCCCAAACAGAGGAAGGGAAGAGAGTTGGCACAGCTGGAAGGGAACTGCTGTGTGGCTCTAGGGCCATGCTTACAGTGATAGGATGTAGGATAAGGTTGTTTAAGTAGAAAGCTGTCCAAAAACCATGATGACTGTGAATGGTGCAATTTTTGTTCAGATTTTTCATGCATGAGGAAAGAGATTATGTACAGCTTTTTTAACTGTTAGTTTCTTCATAATTTATTTCTCTTTCTACCTAAAGCAAACTGTAAGATACAAAATTTTGTCTAGTGAATAAACCCACTGATAGTGATGACAAGAGGATAATCCTTCCTTCCTTGTTATCGTTCTGTCCTTCTCTCTTAGCTGAAAATTAATCTATTCAGAATTTGATATACTGTACCTGAATAAAAATTCATTAAAATAATTTAAACAAATATCAATAAACCACATGTAAGAAAATAATTATGCTTCAAACCTCAGGTTAACTAAGTTGTTTACAATGATCATGCTTATTTTTTTCCTTAAGCCACAGAACTGCTGGTACAAAACTCCTGACACAAGTGAAAGAGAGAGAGAAATTCAAATACCAATTTTTAGATTTTCACATTCATTTTCATAAAATGAATCTGATATACAATTTTCCTCATAAAGGAATTAGTTCCGTAAACATGAGAGTAAATAGCTTTTTCTAGGTGCTGAGTGTTCCACAGTGCAGAGCCAAAATGAGAGGGTCCTGTTCATATGGCTTTTGAATCTTCCACTGAAGGCTTCTCAGGCAAACAAGTCTGAATGTGCAATATTTCCAGGACTTGTTCACCTGACAGTTGAAAATCTCCTCTGGGAATCCAAGTCACAAAGAAAGTACCACTGTGGAGCTGTTTGCAGCTGTTAAAAGTTGACCTGGCTGCTGCTTGCTGTTAGGCATCTGAAGATTACCATCTCCCCTACAACAATACTGCCATAGATCATTTTAGTATTCCTAGGAAAAAAAATAGATAAATTCTTTTAATGTGTCACTGAAAGAGATCTCCTTCCACAGACGGAATAGGCACATACACCAGAGTAATTTTGAGCCTCTCACCTTGCAGTATTGACCAATGTAAAAATAATTTTGTTACTTGAGAAGCACACAAAACTATTTTTGGAGCTATCAAAAGAAGAATAAAAATGTAATTCCAATATACAGGATGTATTAATTTACATATCTCAATTATGAGTTCATGAGGCATCATTTACACTTTTCACCATACCACCACCCCTCACAATTGAAGTCTAAATCAAGTCCAGCATGAAACTTTATGTCATCTACTAACTCCCATTGTAAGAGCTTGTCTTTTTCTCTCATTGTCTTCCAGTAATGCAGCATTCAGCATATTTTCTAGGTAGTTTTAAATATCAGTAATGTATCCTTGTCTGTAGATGCACTGCACATGAAAGCAATTAGGCTCAGGGAGGTCTCAGTCCTTACCATTGCCAATTCCACCATGCAGTCCCACTTCCATATTCATTGTCATTTTTTTGCAGCCAAAAAGGGATCAAAATTTTGATTCCATGATAACGGATACAATAGTCACAGTTCTCTTCACATCTGATGTTGCTAACAGGAAGATGGAAGTGTTTGGTGGCCTTTCATACCAAGGCTCAGGGTGACCTCCTGGCTCCAGTGAGGATGGTAGTGAAACTCTCAGAGGTTGGGAAGGCACCAATATTTGTTTTATCCTTATTCTATAAACCTGAGTTTAAATGAGTTCTTTTTCTAGAGGTCATCTCATCTTCACCTTTAAAGGATGAAAGGGTTGTCCCTATGGGTAGCATTCATCTCACTTTAGCAAAGTGCATCATTCAGGTTGCTGCACCTGAGAAAATGGTGCAGGGAGTCTGAATTGTCCTCCAGAGAGTGATAATGAACTCTGAGGTGACATGAGTGGATATCCAGATATTAGATCATTAAAGAAGGTGAAATTTATCCTATTTTATATAAATCATGATTAGCTCATACTATTAAAACCAAGAAAAATATAGTGAGCAATGAAATCTGTATTGTGAAATATCAAACAAAGGCTGATAAATAGCTAACACTATATTAATCAAAGAAAGGGAAGCTATTAGAACTTACCTTCTCAATTCAAACTCACTGATTAATCGAATCAGATAGAATTTTAATACAACTGTACCATTTATTCTGTGGAAATCTTATCATTACTGTGTACAATGGCTTCTGTTTTTTGAAGACTGTCTGTCTCTGACATACACCTTGCCATTCATTGCATGATAAGGCAGCTGTCAGTTATGCTTAAGTGTCTTATTGCTGTTGGCATGTGTCTAAATAATACACACAATGTGTTTCTGAAACAATCTAATGGTTCAGCTGAACTAAAACAAGATAGCAACCCAACACTTGGGAAGCTGACAGGCTGTCTTAAGTGTGTTGGACACGATATGTTGCAGTAACAAGATTTTAAGTTTGTGCATTTTCTAAACACAATATCACGTGGTGGTTGAAAAACTGATAACATCCATGTGGGGTAGGTACAGCAAATAAATGTTATGATCATCAATAAACTTTTGGTAGCTTCCATTTAAACAGGAGACGTGCCTTTGGCATTTCTACCTTTCATTTATCTGTGAATGATTAGCACAAGATCTCAAGGTAGATTGTCTTCACCTCTAAATAATATTTCTAGTTGTCACTAAAAAGCTTTTCAGATGTTTCAAAGTCAGACAACATCACCTTAGAATCCATTATATGCCCAGTCTTTTTATAAGCCAAGTATAATTTTGCATATTTGTCTTCTTTATGTTGAGTAGGTTTTTTTTTTCACATTTCTCAGGATTTGTCTTCCAAGGACAGCAGGAGTTTGAGATGTTATGGTGGCTCTGATCTTCATGAACTTTATAATCAAAAAGCTATAGAAAATGGAATATAGGTAGAAGTGACATAGAAATAGATAGATACACACATGCAGAGAGATGGAGACCAATGTCATAGCCATAAAGTGATATTCTTTTCTGATTTTGCCACCTCTTCTATTGTAATTAATTTATTTTATTGCCCTATGACATCTACTTGACTTCATGAGCCATACAGCTTTAGAAGTCTCATAATATGTAGACTTTTTTCTTCTTGTTTCAGCTAAAGAAAATATACAGTATAACTAATGGTATTGGAAAACTCACCTCACAATAGGAACATAGAGGTAAACAACTGCATTTGCAGTATATAATCTCCTCTGCAAGATTTCTAATTATTGTTATGCTTGTGTAGTCAGGAAATCATGGTCTATAAAGCAAGCCTAATTTCCTGTGGCTTGCACCTGAACACGATAAAAGCTCTTGATCTCCTTTCCTTCTCCAGAGGCAAATCACAAAACTGTGACATTGCTGTTTAATCCTACAATGAGTACCTATTTCCACCCATGTAATCCTGAAAGTGTTACCTTGATGAATGCATGACCAGGGTCTCTCTGGACTTTCTGTGACTGCCTTAATGTTNCCAGGGTCTCTCTGGACTTTCTGTGACTGCCTTAGTTTTTCCCTGTAATAAAATGAAGATATGCAGCATTGATTTTTTTTTTTTACTCTCAATAATTGTATGAGTTTGGCAAAAGACACTGATTAGTTTAGGCACAACTGTTTTTCTTCTTCAGAATTCTATGGCAGCTTGGGAGGGTGCTTGTGTTAGACAGAAAGTTAATTACTACTTCTTCCTAGAACAAAGAGAAGGCTATATTGATTAGATGTAGCTGTGAAAACATTTAAGAAAAAACAAAGCCCCAGGTTTGTCCTATGTAATGTGAGCTTTAGTGCTTGTGACAGGTGCCAGATTTACAGTACTAGAGACTAA